>PVJD01016644.1:0-20244 GCA_004026545.1 Mormoops blainvillei
CGAGCCATGCCCCTCTCCGCCAGCAGCATCCCTGCCCCTGGGGCCCGCAGCCTATGACGCTTCTCATTCCAAACCCCTCAATCTCTCCTATTAGCTGAGATTGCAGGTTCAGAGCACAAACATTGCCGCCTGTCACTGCTGCCGCACGTCAGCCATCAGCCGGGAATGGTCTCGTCTCCTTCAATCCATCACACAAGGTTTCTATGGCTCTCACTCGGAGACCACCACTCTGTGAGCCCTTCCCCCAGCGCCTGGCCCTGGGGACTTGCCGCGCTGCCAGGTGGGACAAGTGGGTGGAGCACTAGGACCCTAAGCTGAGGGGACCGGCTCTGAGCCCAGCAGCACCTGCAGAGCCTGGCCCACACCACGGAGCAGGCCTGCTTCAGGGCCAGGGGAAGCGGTTGAGGGGGCGGAGGCATCAGGGGCCTCCGCCAGCACTCCGAAGCCCTGGGCCTGCGCCTGCTGTCTCTGAAGCAGTCACTGCAATGGGAATGGCAGGTCCCGGGGACTCGCCCCTGGGAGTTCGGACTCAGCACACCTGGGTGGGGCCTTTAACAGGGCTGCTCTATGTGATTCTGAGGCAACAGGACCCTGAACCCCAAAGCTGAGAAACTTTGCTGACGGAGCACTGGATCAGTTAGGTTAAGCTAGGTTGCGCTGTCGTAACGAAGAGCCCCCAAACCCTCCGCGTCTTAATTCATCGCTTGCCTAAGCTATATGTGCCCAATGCAAGTTGGTGAGAGGCCCTGTTCACTGAGGTTACTCAGAGAACCAGGCTGACAGAACCCCACCTCCACCAGGTTTCTGTCATCCCCAAGCCAGCAAGGAGCAGAGCTGGGGGGCTCACATCAATGAAGGAATGCTCCAGCCTCAAAGCAACACAGCACTTCTACCCACAACCCATTGGCCAGAACTAGTCATACAACCCTCCTAACTTCAAGGCATTTGGAGGAAGATTTTCCTCTCACGGGCCAGGAAAGAAAGAGGAGTAGGATATGGGTGAACAGCGGGTTTACCTACCGCAAGCGCTGAGGCTGAAAGCCCACCCCTTGCCCGGTGAAACCTGACTCACCGGCTGTGGTAGGCCTGGCAGAAGGAGGTAAAGGCCTGGCCCCACCCTCCACTTCCACAGCACTTTCTAATCTTCTAGTTGTATTCATATGCACGATGGCATTGTTGATTCCTGCTACGGCAGAACTATTATATTGTATCATATATCATATTATATCATAGGATACGATACTGTACTATGTTATTGCGTATAGCTTCCAGAGCAGCTGAGCAGGTCAAGGCCACAGTTAGTAACAGAAAGGGCTGAGTTTAGTGCCCTGGTGTTCAAGCCCCTAGTCCAGGGCGCTTCCAGCCAGGTTCAGGCCAAGGTGGGCCAGACCAATTTGGTCCCGTGAACTTTGTGTTTCTTGCTTTGGACTGAGCTCCCCTCAGGGCGCTGGGTCCCTGCACGCTGTGGAAGGCTTCCGTTACTGCATAGACCCAACCCCGCTCTCCACCCTTGGGATGCTACTGGCAGCCTCAGAGACAACCACGTTTCTTTCCTTTTCATCTACCAGAAGGGAGGCTCCATCAGCCCCCATCCACTTGCAGTCTCCCCATCAGCACTTCGGCCCACCTTCCCAAGCCTGGAGGATAGAGCATGTGCCAGGATTCAATTTCAAGGGCAGTGGGGAACACAGGCGAAGCAAACGAGTGGTGTGCCTGGGACTAAGCAGGGTCACTCTGGGGTGTTAGGGCAGAAGACTGGAGCCTGGGGCTATGGTAGAGGGGGAGATGGGTCTAACCCTAGAGTTGAAAAATGGGTCTAAGCTTGACTCTGACTTTTATTGCCTGGAGGTATATATAGCCCAGCTAGAGGGGGCAGGTGAAAACAGGACACCCTGGTACACAGTCCACATTCTCCAGTGTTCCTCAAGTCCCAGGAAGCTGCAGAGGTCAGAGAGGACCCAAGGCCTGTTCTCATGACAGCCAAGCTGGCCCCAGGCGTGGGGTGGTGCTACTTTAGGCATGACCTGGGGCGCTCACTGCTCAGCCAGTGCAGGGAAGCTCCTGTAAAAACACTAACATTGAAATGCGACCACCCCTGTACGCTTCACCTTAAAAGAGGTTTGCACCCCTCCCATATGCTTTTAATCTCCTCTTAGAAAAAATGCAACCTGGGGACTCGGGCATATCCAAATCCACGGGGAAAGGGACGTGTGCTGCCCCTCAGCCACTCCTTGCCTGCAACCCAAGACTTTGTTTTCCATTTGCTGTCTTTACTGTGCACCCCAGTTCCCCCAGACAGTCATGGCTGGGGGTGAAGGGGTTGGGTCTGCGGACCCTCCAGCAGGGTGCCCACAGGGTGTCTGGCCTCAAGTCGTGAAACGGCAGAGACTAATGGTGATGGCTGGGACAGATTTCAAGTCCAAAGAGCTGGGACGAAGTTTGGGCCTTGGTAAATCTTAGTCTCGACTTCCTTACCTATAAAATAGAACAGTGAAACAGTTTGCTTGCTACGACTTCAGTTCACACCTCCAGCAAATATTTGATCGCCTCCTACGAGTAATGCACTATTCCAGGAGCAAGACGGAGTCCCTGTCCTCACAGAGCTTTAGCTGGGGGAGGGGCCAATAACCAAGTAAACCAAGGAGGCAATTCCAGTTGTGGTTTTGCCATGAAGGAGGCAATCAGGGCGGTAAGATAAAGGGTAAGGTGGAAGCTGGGAAGCAGCTAATTTTGTTGAGATGGCCCAAGAATATCTCTCTGAGGAGGTAGCATTTGAGCTCAGACTAAAGTGCATGTGAAGATCTAAGGCAGTGAATTCAGGTCGAGGGATATGCAAAGGCCCTGTGGCCAGAAAGGGCTGGCAGGCAGCAGAAGGAGTATCCAGTGTGGTTTGAGAAGATAGGGTGCTGAGGGAGGCCACCCTGGGAGAAAAGCGAGCTCCAACACAAGGCTCAGGAACTAGCAGGTGCAAACCGGGGCTTCTTGCCCTACAGTTCCTCCCCTCAGACCTGTTCCCCACTGTGGCCGCTCAGGGGCAACCAGAAGTGTTAAGCAAAATTACCTGGGACCACAAGAGCCTTCCCACTCGCCCCTGGGCAAGCTCAGGCTCTAGAGGTTAGGGGGTAGCTTATAGGAGAGGAACCGATCACCCCCTCTCAGGAACAGGTGGCACCCTTGCTTTTGGCAAGGTAGGCCTGAACACGCTCGGGGCAGCACGCGGGTTGGGGGGCTGGGGAGCGGACCCCTGGTGTCCTGGAACCCATTCAGCAGCCTTGTTTCTGCCCTCCGGACTACACACACAGAGGAAGAGTGACCCCTAGTGATGGACGCCCTGCAGGCCCCTGCTTCACAAAGCAGGCCAAGGCGCGCAAGGCCACATGGGAAATGGGGAGCCTCAGGGCGGCCTGTGGACCTGAACCCAGAGCACAGACTCTTCTCCGAGGCGTGGGAAACAGCCCCGAGTGCTGGCCAGGGCACGCAGCTGGGTTAGGAGCCCTGACCAGGGTGCAGGCTCTGCGTCCCGTTGACTCGGTGGCCTGGGTGGCAGAAACACTTCCAGCCTCATTTTCCCCTTCTAGGCTTTCCAAGATCTCCGTGAGCCTCACATAAGACCCTAAGGTGGGTATTGGTGTCTCCATTTTAGAAATAAAGACAAGGAGGTACGTTCAGAGCTGGAAAGGGCCAGAGCTGAGATTTAAGTCAAGGCTTGTCAGATCCAAAGTCCACACTTCCCATTGTGCCTCATATTCCCTCTGCTGGGACCTCGCCAAGGCACCGGCACTGCTCAGGCAACCGGTGAGCTCCTGGGGCATGGCCGGCCTTCAGGGGCTCTGTTTGGGGCTGCACAGTCTTAGAGGCAGGGTCAGCTCAGTACATGTGCACAGGAAGCCTGGGTGTCCAGAGACCGTGTGTGCACAGGGCTCGTGCCTGTACTGGGTCTGTGTGCATATGTAGGGTCCATGTGTATGTTCAGGTTCTGTGTGTGTGCACAGGGTCCATGTATATGCAGGGTCTGTGTGTGCAGGGCCCACATGTGTGCAGGAGCAGGCTGGGCCAGTACGAGCAGTGGGTCTCCCCAGCCCTACCAGGCCTCCTCCTTTTGCTCTTGTAGAGGAGCCTGCAGACCCCACCTCAGGGTTCAGGGTTCAGGTATAGACAGACTTCTGACGCGCCCCTCGATTTGGGTCTACTGTTCACTTATATTTCCCTCTGCCCAACAGAAGAACTCGACCATTAGAAAGACCCTCATAGGTCCTTCACCCCACCTCCTGATGTTGGAGTCTTCTCGACCACCTCTGGTTCCGGGTGGGACCCTGCTGATGGTGGCAATTCACTGCCTCCAGCAGCACTTTCCATTCCAATCTGGGGCGTCCATTCGTCACAGAGAGTTCCCTTTACACTAAAGCTGTCATCTGCCTCCGCTGAACTTTGAACCGTCGATTCTAACTTTCTTCCTAACGTCACACTAGATAAATCCATGGGCCCTTCTTAGGACACCTTTGAAAACACCTACTGGAAACTCTTCTGCAAGACAAACAGGCCCGGTTGTTTTGACCATTCCTCCCCTAGCACCTTGTTGACACCTTCCCCCGTCCTGATCCCCTCCTGTCAACTTGTCTCTGATCCAAGTCACTTGTCAGATGCTAGAAAATTGTATGTAAAATGGACTCATTATGATTAAAAAAAAAAAGACACCTTGGAGAATATCCAAGAACATAACACGACTTTATGCTACATGTTCCTACAAACTAGCAAGAAAGACTTTAGAGAAAAGCTGAAATAGTATGACTTCTTATTCTTGTTGACTCAGCTGTCCCAGGCCTTCGACAACACAACAGTCTTGGGCACAGGTGATATGTGAAGTGCCAGGGCTGAGCAGGTGGTTCAGGTCGATGCGTAGAGAGAAGGGAAAGAAAAGGGGGCTGAGGGCCAAGCCCTGGCACCTGGGCATTCAAAGGAGGGGCAGAGCCTGTAGAAGACAGAGGAGGAGCAGCCAAGGAGGTGGGTGGGAAGCCAGAGCCTGTGTTGTCATGGCTACTAAGGGGGCGGCCGACTCAGGAAGAAGGGATAGGTCAGTGGACACCTGTGTCAAATGCTATGGAGGGACCAAGTCAGGTGACCACAGAGGAGTGACACTGGATTTGGCGTCAAGGCAGTGGGGGGTCTCTGGTGACCTAGAAAAGAACAGTTTCAACGGGACACCGGGCTCAGAAACCTCACTGGGGTGTGTTGAGAGTAGAATGTGAGATGAGCAGGCAGAGGTGGTGAGTTCAGCTGGCTCTGAGGGGCGGTGAGCAGGGCATCAGACCAGGACCCCAAATCCGCCCCCTTGCACTAGCCCTGTGATCTTGAACAAGGGGTCTAACTTGGCTGAGCCTCAGTTTCCTCATCTATAAAATGGGGGTGATGTTAATACCTACTTTGCGTGACTGCAACGAGGAATTCAATGAAGCACAAGAGAATCCGTCGTTCCTTCAAAGCAAAAGAGAATGCTTTGAAAACCACAAAGCCCTGGGAAGAGATAAGCGATTTTAGGGCTCTCGAATGGTTTCCTTCATGGAGGACTCAGGATTTGCTCTCCTCCCTCCTTTTCCACTTTAACCATCTGTCCCTTCAATCCAAAATCTGTTCCGCCTGACCCCTAGCTGACCAGAGCCTTGCCTTCCCTTCCCTCGGCCTTGCCACAGCCTCCCCCCACCATCCTGGCGTGGCTCTGGGGGGCTCAGATGAATATGCAAATGTCTCCCCAGCCAGCTGGTGTCTGCCTCCCACAAACACATGTTCCAAAGCCCCTCTGCCTCACTGGGGACAGGGACACGGGCCAGAGCCTTCACTGACTCCACAGCCCGGAGAGGACACATGGCCAGGCAAGGAATGACGCAGCCAGCAGACAGGGAAGGCCTGCCAGGCACAGGCAGAGACGGTAGGAGAGGGGCCGGTGATGTGTGTGGGCGAGGGCACCAGTGGGCACAGACGAAGGGAGCAGAGGGCCGGGCACATGCCCGCTCGCCACGGGCACAGTGTCCGTGGGGATGCTGTCATCCCCGCTGACCCGTCCAGGGGGGTCTGGGTAAAATTCTATTGGGTTTTGCAAAGTTAGCTTTGCCTACATTATATATAAAATAAAACACTTAAGACTTCAAAAAGGCATCAAGAATAATACGAGGGACTCTTATACATTCATCCTCCAGCTTAAGAAATCACACGTGCTCTTTTCCAAATTCAAGCGAAGGCCCCCAAGCGCCCCCTCTGCCTGCATCCCCCGCTCCTCAGGGAACCACTATCCTGAACTCGGTGTGTATCATCCCTATACATTTCTTCAGACTTTCAGCATATATAAACACATCCCTAAACGAAATTGCTTTTTTGCACTATTGTTTTGCATGTTTTAAGCTTCTATCTAAATGGCCACCACATCCCTTTTCTTCTTTTGCAGCTTGCTGCTTGGCTCCGTGTCATAACCATGGGAATCAAGCATGTTGACAGACCACTCATCCTAGTGGCCATCTTGCCCGTATGTTTCATAGAACCCCGGCCCCGAGACAGCACTCAGTCTGTGGCATTGAACCTCTGGCTCTCCCAGCCCCCAAACCCAGAGAAAGACCCCAGGGGAAATTCAGCAGAAATTTTCAAGCTATGGCCTTAAAGCCAGGGGCTGTTTCTCTTTCCAGCTGATGGTCCTGAAAAGACTGCAGGGAAAGAGGCCAGAGTCCCTGGGCAAGGGAGGAATTCACATGACTCACATCTGGCATTCAGACGTGAGCAGCTCTTCATTCACGCCTTCTTTTCCAGTACGTACCAGGACTCTGGCTTCTGCAAGGATCGAGAATCCCCTTAGGTCACCAGCATGGCTTGCTTTTTCTGACCAATGGCAAAAGGGGAAGAGGCTTGGAGCAGAAGAAAGAGACCGAAGTTGGGCATCACGGAAGTGGGAGCATCCCAGGGCCTGGAGGTGGGCAGCCCTGGACCTTGGAGAAAGAACCATGGGCAAAGGTCAGCATGCAATTTCCCCTCCTTGAGCCATGTGTCATCTAGATTCTGGCCCCACTGGGAAAAGAAAGCAGCTAAGAGTTCCTCTCTGTTTCTTTCAAGCACACATTATGTATGTCTGGGAACGAGAGGGTAAGGGACCCAGGGCAAGGAACATCCCAGGCAGTTGTCCCCCTGCAACCCCGCACTATATTAGTTTGCTAGGGCTGCCATACCCAAATCCCACAGACTGGTGGCTCACACAACAGAAAGTTCTTTTCTCGCAGTTCTGGAGGCTGGGAGTCCAGGATCATGGTGTTGGCAGGGCTGGTTTCTCTTGTGGCCTGGCCTCCCTCCCTGGCGTGTGGGTGGCTGCCCGCTCACCGTGTCCTCACCTGGTCCCTCCTTTGGGCGCAAGCCCTCCCCAGTGTCTCTCCCTCTTCTTATGACGACGCTGGTCGCATTGGATTGGGGACAACCTGTATGACCTCGTTTTACCCAAATCACCTCATTAAAGGCCCCATCTCCAAACACAGTCACATTCTGAGGGGCTGGGGGTTTGGGCTCCAACAAAGGAATTTGGTGCAAATGTCTCTCCACCTCCAAGAGCCTGAGCTCCTCACAGCGGCCCGCACCCTGCGACGATGTGGGCACTGGGGGAGCCCTTGAGATTGGCAGGTCCATAGACTCATGCAGCCAGTAAGGGGCAGCCTCACAGGGGAAACGGGAAGTGATCTGAAGAGTGGAGGAGTGGTGAGTGTGTGTGAGTAGTGCGTGGGGTTGGTGGGAGGGGGGACTGTATCAGTGTACAAGTGGCACATTCCTGAAGGACCCAAACGTGATTACGTGTGATTCTAGGGAATAGCAGGTTGGAGGACTCCCAGAGGACACCTCTGAAAGCCCACAGGTGGACCCACAGCCTGGAGGCTCTATCTGCCCTCAGATGGGTGGCACCTCCTGTCCCTGTAGCTGGGAATATTGAGTCAGTGTCAGCATGCCAAGCTTTTGATTCAAAGAGGGTGTGACTGCAGCCTGTTGTACATCACCGCCTGAGTCTCCTGGGTCTCCTGGGCCCCACCTACCTCACTCTATCCCCCGACATAGGGTGAGGCATGGGGTGGGTGGAGGATGTGCAGAGGACTGGAGGGGCGGGCACCTGGTGTGTCAGCCTGGCCTTCATCTCAGCCACTCAGGGCTGTCCCACGCTGTGCCCTCTCCTCTCCCCTGGTCCCCTGGAGAAAACCTTCTCCAGCTTGCATGCTCCCCTCCAGTCCCCTCCCTCTTCGGCCCCTCTCCCCGGCAGACCTTGAGCGGGGAGCTGGCTCATGTGCCACCTCTCCCTTTGTGCACACCTCCTAGTACGATTATTAAATGCAAGTGACAAAAGAAATGACCACTTCTGCAGGCCCTGCTTCCAAATTTTGTTTCGATTATCTGGGCCATTTTAGATACAAACTGGTAGAGTTTGTCATCTCCAGAGAGGAAGGAGGCAGGGAGGAAGAGCCAGGGCTCAGACTCAGAACGTCTAGCTCTCTGGTCTGAATTTCCATCTGTAGCCATTAAAGGCGCTCAGAGCAGAAGACAGCTCGAACACACCGCGTCACCGCACTACCCGATGATGACAGGATGGGGTTACAGATTCACATGCCCTGGGTTCCACGGTCCCTGAAATGAAAGCCCCAGAGGCTCCCCTGGCAACAGGATGTGCTAGAGGAGCTCCCCCTCGCACATGCCCCTCCGCTTCTGCGTGGTGGTGGCACCGTCGTGGTCCGGGCTGGTCAAGAGCAGAAGCTGCTGGGAGGAGGAGTCACAACTGTCTCCTGTGTACAGTTTCTGGGGCCCAGCAGCAGGAGCCTCATGAATTAGAGAAGGAAACCCGAGGTGAACTTGGCTATGACTTTTTCTGGCACCCCAGGTCCCCACAGCAAAACCCATAAACACGGGAGAAAGAAGATCACATCTCGCTTCCCAGGGTGCCCAGCCTGATTTCAGAGCTCACGATGTCAGCCCTAACCTTGGCTCACCATTTACTAGCCAGATGACCTTGGGTGAGTTGTGTGACCTTGCTAGGCCTCCATCAGGGTCCTGATCTGCGAAACAGGGGCGGTCATATAAACTATACCTTGTAGAGTTGTGAGGGTTAAAGAAATTTAACATAGAACCTTAGCATGGTGCCTGGCATACAGTACATGTGTAGTGAATTCTAGCTGTTGGAGTTAGGGTCCCGTAAGTTCAGAAGTCTGAGTGGCTCTAACCCAAGTCACAGGTGTAAACATTTCAGTAGTTCCCTCCCCTCCCACCCTGGCATCTCTTTCCCTCTCAGATACCAATGATCCTGGGAAAGGCCTTGGGGGCTGGCCAAATGCTGGGTCTGTTGGCCACCTGGTCCCCCTGAGAGACCTCCGAGACTAGGTGCAGGCCCGGGCCATGGGAGGGCAATTTACAGCTGTGCTTGGCGAGGGCTAGCAAGTCATTTGTCACACCGGCCCGGGCACCTTGTTCTACCTGTGTTGAGTGTGTTTTATTGGTGTTGAGCTGAGTGAGGCCAGAGCAGAGTTGAGGATAGGAAACCCACTCAAGTGAAAAATGAGGAGAGCCAAATGGGATTGAGCAGAGTGAAAGGGAGCATGCCAGCAGGGAAGAAGGTGAAAGGGTGGATTGTAAAACACAAGACAAATGTACACAGCAGTCCTGGGGTTACCAGAGAGGGGCTCCAGGTTCCTGCACCTCCCCGCTGGCTCCAGACCCATGGGGACCCTCGGGGACCCTGGGAGGCACAGGCAGCTGCAATGGCAAGTCAAAATTATCAAGAGAGGCTTAGGGGCTACGGCATTGCCCAGAGCAGCCACTGAGCCGCTGAGCCGCTGAGCCAATGGGCCAAAAGAAAAGGGGTTTTGAAAAGAAAAGTGGACCCGTCCTGGGGCTTCTGCTCCCCTCGGCCTCTCCCCGCAGCCTGATCTGGACAAAGAAGGCCAGTGCCGGTCTGCTTAGAATTTCATAGCCTTCGGTCGGCATCCCTCAGCACAGAAGTTTCAAGTCTAGAATCATGAAACAAGGCTGTCGGTGAGGCAGATTTAGAGATCTCCCTGTTAGGGACAAGGAAGCAGGGGGAGAGAGAGAGAGAGGAAGAGAGAGAGAGGGAGAGAGAAAGAGAGGGGGTGACAGAGGGAGATAGAGAGATAGACACTCGGCTTTGTGCCTGCAACAAGCCACTAAAGGTGCATTTTTAATTAAATTTATACAAAATGTGTCAGTTTTATCTCTAGGTTTCAAACCTGGCTCTTTTCTATCAAAGAGGAGTATTGATCTCCATTGCCCTGGAGCTACCCGACTGAATTAAACAGAATAAATAGGAGGAGGAGAACGGAAACAACAGAGAGGCAAAACCTAATGGCTCCACAGTCATTTGCTGCAATTAAAAAACAAAACCATTTAGAGAGCTGGTTAACACCTTGAAGTCAGAAAACTCTCCCTTCAAAAAAAAAAAAAAAAAAAAAGGCTCCAAACAGCTCCCAGGCAAAACATTTTAATTGCTCTAAATCTTTCCATCTTCAGCTGGCACTTGGGTATCCCAACACCCGGGCACTGGATGCTCCCAGTGCCCCCACCACATCAGCCCCGAACTCTCATTAGCGCTGAGCCTCTCCCAGCCCCAGACACGTACACGCTCGGGTCTAATGAGCCGACTCTCTTGCTCGCCAGGCAAACTACCATGCCATTCTCTACCTCAGCTTCCTCATCTGTAAAACAAGGGGAAATAATACGCACTTCACATGCTTATTGCAAGGGTGAAATCAAGCAGTATATTAAAGGGCTTCGTGCGATGCCTGGAACAGGGTAACTGCACAATAAATGGTAACTTAAAAGACTAGAGACCCATCCACAGGTACTGTCAGAGTTTCCTGAAAGTAAGAGGCTTCATGTGAACACTGGCCAGAGGCCTCTCCCTGCCTGACCAGCGACTTCTGTGCAGATTCTACCCATCGTGTTTTCCTAGTTGGGGCTCATAAGACTCTGAATTGTGAATCTTGGGCCCATGACCCCCATTCTGTCTCTTATGGCCTCAGAAGGGGACATACCAATCAACTAAGGGACCGAAGAGCGATTGAAAGGCCAGCAGTGTGATGGCCCGCTCCGTCTGGCTGTCTCACTATGACTGGAACCTCTAGCTTCATGGCATATGACCCATGTGTCACATGGAGCCTTGATCTTTAGAAAGCCCCCACACGTGCTCTAATGCTCTGGCGTCCCCGACTTGAAACTCCTCATAATTTTGGAACAAGCATCCCAGCATTTTCATTTTTCACTAGGCCCTGCAAGTTATGTAGCTTGTCTTGACCTCAGCATATTCCCGGTCCTCCCCACGTGCTCCCTTCAGACTTACTTCTGTCAGGCACCTCCACGCTGGCAGTTGCTCAAAACCACAGAGGTGTCTTTACTCTTTCTCCACCACCAAGAGCCCACTGCTCAAGAGACCAGATGCTGCATCCATATCCATCCCTTCCCTGCCTGTCCCAGCGCCCCTTGGCTCAGTCCCTGATTTAGTCCCTCAGTCCCTCACATCGGGGGACTGTAATAATTCCCCCTGCCCCACCACGCAAGCCTCTTCCTCTTCAATCCATTCCCAGCAAGGTACACTCAGGCCTGGCCAGAGTCCATCACTGAGCTGAGGTCAGCCCATGAATGCAGAACTACCCAAAATATGGGCCTTAGAGCCTGGAAGCTTATTAAGTATTCAGATATAGGGCCAGCTACTGAGTCAGAATCCCTGAGGCTGGGTCTAGCAAACTGCATTCAACAGGCCCGCAGCTGATGGAGGCTCACTGAGGTCTGAGAAGCATTGCTTCTCAGCGGGTACCAGTCATCGGCCATTCCAGCCTCCCCAGCCCTGCAGGTCCACTGTGGCCCTCCCTGGACTTCTGCTCCTGCCCTCGGGCCCCTCTGCAGAGGTGGAATGTCCAGGCCACAGAGGCCATCACTCCTCTGCCTATCAGGAGAACCGATCATTCCCATCTCCGCACGGGCCGTGGGCTGTAGTGGGCTGACCCGCACTGGTTAATTAAACGGGGGAAAAGATCAGGTTAATGCCAGATAAGCAGGCAGGATTAAAACAGACGGAAAGAATGGACAAGGGGGGAGCTGTCAGCACCCTGGCCTGTCTAGAGTGATTATTAATAATGATAAGCAGGAGAATGGGAATAATAAAGGAATAATGAACTGGTTCTGAAAGTGACAGGAGATGGAATCCGATAGAGGGCCGAACCAGGTGCCTGCAGCCCCGGGACCGGGGAGAGGCCACAGGAGCAGGGCTTGCTTGTGGTGGAGGCTCAGGGCCGGGGAAAGGACCCTCTTCTTTCAGGGAGGCCGAAGACCGAAGAGGCTGATCTGATCTGGGGCCCCATTAAACCTACATTCACTCTTTCCTCCAGATGACGATGGGTCTTAATGCTCTAAAGTACTTCAGATCCACCTGGGGCACTACAGGTGCCTACTCCTGTCCTCTTCCTCCCTGGCTGCTTGAAGATCGGTGCAAGAACAACACAGTAACTATCTGGCCCAGGAAGTTCATGGCCAGCAGGCTCTTTCCGCAGATACCAATGGTCACAGGTGTCCTTCACCATGAGAAGGAAGCAAGAAAGCCTAAGAAAGAAATTCAGGAAAAACTAGCCAAAATATGCAAGACCACACCAAGTGTCATCTTTGTACTTAGATCAGAACCCATTTTCGTGGTGGCCAGTCAGCTAACTGGCATTGGCATGATTTATGATTCCTTGGGTTACACAGAGAAAAATGAGCCCAAACACAGACTTGCAAGACACGGCCTGTGTGAGAAGAAGGAGACCTCTGGAAAGCAGTGAGAGGAACACAAGGACAGGAAGAAGAAAGTCAGGGGGACAGCCAAGGCCAGTGCTGGTGCTGGCAGACAGTGGGCTGGAGATTGGACACCAGCAGGAGGAAGGAGTCTGCAGTGATGTTATCTGTGGTGACTGTGTGAGATTTTCGTGAGAGGGTTAATAAAATAACAACCCCTATGTTGGAAGGAAGGAAGGAAGGAAGGAAGGAAGGAAGGAAGGAAGGAAGGAAGAGAAAGAAAGAAAACGCATATTCCCAGGCAGTCCCAGAGACTCGGATTCCCCAGGTCTACCTGGGGCCCGTGTACTCTGCTTTGAGAAACACTGATCTTACGTCAGGACTTGGGGGCAGTACTCGACCTGAAGCAGGGGCCGCATTCCATGTCTGGGTCACTCCAAAAGCACATCTGGCAGCAGCTGCCGGAGGAAAGGAGCAGAGGGGTGGGGGGCGGCGGACCGACACCTCCCGCACGAGCTCCGCAGAGCGGGGCCAAGGCAGCCTGCGGACAGGGCGGGAGTGGGCACTGGCCTTGGCCTTGCTAACCAAGCCGGGCCGTCTGGTGCTGGTGCTGACAGACACTGCCAGTGGTTGCCAACTCAAAATGTCCACGGATGCCTGAGGGAAGAGGTGGGGACTGGGAAGGACCAAGCAGCCCAAGCCCTGCCCCATTCCTCCAGAGAGTGCTTCAAGGGAGAGCGGGTCAGATCTTTCCAAAGAAGCACAGGTCTGTTTCCTTTTCCTGTGATACTCCTGATTTTTAAATATTGACCATGAATGTGAAAATGTCAAGAAAAGTGTTTTAGCCAGTACTGTGAGTGCAAACTTCAGCCTGTGAACCGGCGGTCTGCAAGGTTCTCAAACAGGGTTGGGGTTTGGCAACGTGCTTATTTAAAATGCACCTTCTCAGGTCTTCCCTGCATGGGCTCTCATCCAGTGGGTCAGGGTTCAGGAACCTCTATGTTTCATAAGCTCTGCAGGTGCTCCTGATGGCCAGGTGGCCACCTCTGAGACTCCCTGCTTGCAGGTATTGTCACGTCGCTTCTAGACTCCAGGATATACTTTGAACAGCCCACTGAAAGGAGGTCAGAGGAAAACCTGTCTCCAAGGCAGACTCCCTATACCCAGTGCTCCCATCCTGCTGAGTCAAGGGGCAGAGCTCCAAGGGGCAGGGCCAACAGCCTTGCTGTGGTACATCTGTCATCACTCACTGTCATCACATCACAACGGTCGCCTGGTGGGGCAACAGAATCTTGCTGTGCCCCCAGTCAGGAGGAGGAACCAACAGAACACCGACGATACACGAAACAGGAGTAGACACTGCCCACTCCATCCGGTGCTTCACGAGGATGAAAGGAGAAGGGCCTGGGTTTAAGCCTCAGTTTTTCTGACCTCTAAAACGGGCATGACTGCAGTAGCCAGGTCTCAGAGTTGAGAAGATGCGACGAGATAATGCACAGAAGGCAGTTCGTACATTGCCTGGTACCTGGCAGGGCTGCAGAAGCATTAGTTATTACTCTTACTAAAGGCGGACTAATGTGAACAAGCATGCGCAGCGAAGGAGGTCACTGCAGGGACTTGCTCTGTCTTCACCAGGGATCAAACTATCTCAGTGAATAGCACCCGACGCCATGCCTAGCCACAGAGCAGTCACCAGGGCGTCACAGACAAACGACCAAAAGGCCCACAGGGGATTCCAACTCCGATTTCTCCTCCGGGGCGAACAGGACCACCCCAGCCCCGCTGTGGGACACGCAGGCTGGCCTAGCTTTTCCAGCCAAGCCCCTTCTGTCCCGTCAGGGACAGCCATGTCCTCTCCCTGTGGCCCCACGCCCTGGCTCTCCTCAGCCCCCCATTGCCTTGGACTAGTCACCCCAGGGGACTGGTGCTCCCGCTGCCTTTTCCTCCCGAGGGGGTGGTCTGGAATGAGTGGAAGAGCTGCCTGTTCTCTCAGGACTTGATGGAAGTCCGGCAGAGGGAATTCTGAGGGGAGCTGCGGGGAGAGCAGAGTCCCTCCGAGGGGCCCCTGGTGGCAGGAAGTGGGCTCAGTCTGAATGGCCATGGTGGGGTGGAGTGGGTTACTGAGGGGATGGAACTGCGGGGTAGAAAATCTACAGAATAATGTCTGCTGCTGAAAAGAAGGAGGAAGAGCAGCACCGTCACATCTACAAGCAAAACGTAGGCCGTACTTCCTGAATGGTCTCAATGATGTAAATAAAGCCAAGTTCCGGGTCTCTACCTGTATGTCCACGTGTGTGTGTAAATGCGCTGACAGTCCTGGAAGAGCAGCATGGTCTCCTCTGGGGAGGGCTGTGGGATGGGCGGGGGCAGGGCCAAGTGAGAGTGACCTTCATTGTATGTCAATGTATAGTTTTAAAGATGGCGACTATATTAATTGTATAAGTAAAGATAATAGTTTAAAAACAGGATTTGTAAGCTTTTAAAGAGAAACTTTTTTTTTTTTAAAGATCTGCCATCAAAAGTTCTTACATCACTGCTCGTGCCCACCTCCTGGGGCAAAAGAGAAACTGCAAGTGGTGGTGCAGCCCACTCCCTTGGGACCGCATCTTCTCTGAACAGCCTCCGTCCACAAGACTGTCTGTCCCCCTCTCTCTGGGCCCCATGGATCCGCGCTTCCATTAGAATGTCAAAAACGATCCCCAAATGCCTGCGCTGTACTTCAGATTAGACCACCTGCTATCTTCTCATAGTCAAATTGGCTAGATTTTTCTTTCATGGAAAATCAAACTGTGGATAAAATTTAAAAACTAGTGCTAGCGTCTGGGCAGCTGCCTGCTCTGGGGGACAGGGGCTGAGGGGGCACTGGAGGCCCCTCTGCTTCCTGACCACATTCTCTGGGATGGCCAGGCTGCCCAGCACGTGGCCAAGACGTGCTGCAAACGCATCAGATGCCGTGGGACAAACGGAAACTCCCCCAGCTCCTGTACCTGAGATGCCGAGGGATGATAGGGAAATCTTTGAAAGGCCATGTTCACTGAGGTACATTTCCATACAATAAAAATCAGCCTTTTTTAAGTGGTTAGTTTGATGAGTTTTACAAATATAGACAGACAGGTAACCCTCCCCACGATCTAGGCAACATTTACATCACCACAAAATGTTCCCTCCTTCCTCCTCGCAGTGCATCCCCCGCCCTGCCCTCACCGCCAAGTTTTGTTTTTGTTTTTCTGCTCTCCAGTTAAAGAACTAAGCTTGCCTTTTCCTCTTTGCTTAGTTTTCCCTGCGAAGTACTATCTCCCCCATGTATACCCTGTGAGGCAGCTTTCTTCAGCTTTTGCTTCATTGTCTTTGTCCTTCAAACCGCACGCACCCCTCAGAGGGCAGTGAGCCCCAGGTACCGGGGACTCGCTGCCCACTGAGCCTCCACCAGAACCAGCCTGGCCCGGCGCAAAACCTGAGCAGCCTGCCCTCTGCCGGCGGGGAACGTGCCGCCCCGCGCCACTGCGGCACGGTTACCTGAAGCCCATCTTTTCTCCCACCTTCGGCAGTGACGTCCCCAGGTCTGGATGGGTGGGTCCTGCCAGTCCCCTGGCAGGCCTGGTATGCCATGGTATCCCTGCTCTTTGCCCACAAAGCGGCCAACGGTGGCTCCTCATGCCCAACAGTAAAAAACAAAACAAACAACAACAACAACAAAAACCTTTTCTCCTGCTCAGATGACACCAAGTTCTCTTTGCCAAATGCCTGCTGTGGAGAGTTCGGTTCCTCCTTTTCAGGCCCAGGCAGTTGGATTAAGCTCCGGGTTGGCCTTTACGGGAGTGAGAGGGGGAACTGCCTCTGGCCAACCTCCTTCGCCCTCTCTCCAGGAATCTGACCCCACGGCAAACCCACACCAGGCTGGGCTTCGTGGGGCACGCGGCTTTGGAGAAGAAGCCACTGGGCACGCCCCTGACAGGCTGCCCCCTCTGCTCTGCCCCGGAGCCTGCCCACCGGGTCTCACTGGACAGCCGCAGGCCTGCTATTTGGAACCTCACGGAAGTGGGCCATAAAGCTCGTGCAAGATACAGGGAGGGAAAGCAAGAGTAGCAGGAAAGCCCTCAGGCCTCATGGAGGTCTGATGCCTCCGAAGAGGAGGCGTGAGGAAGCAGGAGCAGGCGGCAAGTCTCAGCGGCCAGCTCTGGGGGGCCTCCTGTGCTGGTGGGAATGGTGAGCCCGCACCACTGCCAGGGGTAGTAACTGGCCAGTCACTACCAGGGAGGCACATGGCTTAGGCCTGGATGCTGGGCAGATGTTGAAGGTACCACGGCTGGAAGCGGTCAGCTAACCACACTCCTTGCCCAGGTTCTCTGTCTCTTTAAGGGGAGCTGAGTGGTGCACCACCCGGGGTCATCCTTCCTCCTGAGCCCAGCATGGAGGCCCTGCTAGCCGATAGATGGGGGTACTCTCCTGCTCCTGGGATCTGAAAGCCAGACATGTTCCCTGCAGCCTCAGTGCCCTCCATCTTCACAGCGCCTCGGCAGCGTGACTGAGGCACTGACTGCTGCTGCAGACAGAAGACAAAGCTTGCACGTTTCCACAAAGGCTGAGCCGGACACTCTCCCTGAGCAGACACCGTCAGCTCCAGGGCGGAGTGGAGAGCAAATGGCTAAGCAGTTATTGGACCTAGAACTATCCCAGGACTCTGCTAAAGCTCTTGTCAGATCCATGCTGGACACTTCCTGGTCAGAGGAGGATAACCCCACAGTAGGTACACACTGGATCTTCTCCAGAGCTTCTGTGATTTTAGGTGAAACATCACACAGGGGGGCTTGGTTTCTGACAAAGGACAGTGGCTGAAGATGGCCTGCGAGTGAGCACTGGAGTTCCAGTCTCAGGAACATGATCTCAGGGAAGTGCCCCTGGGAAACAGAATGCTCACTGGCAAAATGAGGAGCTTGGGCAGGGGTCTCACATTTGGTACCTGGCCCTGGCCGGGTGGCTCAGTTGACTGGAGCGTTGACCTGTACACAGAAAGGTTGCGGGTTCGATTCCCAGTGAGGACACATAACTAGCTTGGGGGTTTGATCCCCCATTGGGGCGCGTATGGGAGGCAACTGATTGATGTCTCTCTTTCACATCGATATTTCTCCGTCTCTCTCTCAAATCAATGAAAACGTATCCTTGGGCGACGCTTTATAAAAATACATATTAAAACAAATTCAGTGCCTGCAGCGGCCAGGCAGAAATATCGGTGTGGCGAATGGGGGTGCGGAGCTGCTGAACTGCCCCTACTTGAAGGAGCTGCTGCTTTTCAGCTCGAGCCAGTCGCTGCCATTGGGGCTGTAGCGCCAGAGTGGACAGACTCCCAACTTTCTAAGAGAAGCTGGAAATCTGGGTTTATTGTAAAACCCCTCCATTTTCAATGCTGGGTACTAACTAAACAATTCAAATTCGTGAGTTGTCCAAATAATCCAGTGGGTCAAAGCCAGTCAGTGGGCCTCTAGTTCGCGACCTGGGCTAGGTGCCTGTGTAGGTCCTGTCCGTGCCCAGTGCCCGTGGCTCGCCATCAAAGGCAACAAGTGATCATCGCGTGTCCGCTCGATATGGTCAGTACCGACCTTCGTTGAGTGCTCGCTTTGTGTCAGACGCTTGACCTGCAGTAGGCTGTTTAATCCTCACAATAGCCTCATCAGACAGTAATTACTTCCCACCTCACTCTAGAGATGAGAAAACCGAGGCACAAAGCGGTGTCGGGACCTGTCCAGAGTTGTGCAGGTACGACGTATAAACTTGGAGATGCAAACCTGGCCTGGTCTGCATTCTTAGCCACTGTGCCGTCCTGCCTCACTCCCTCTCTCTCAGTCAATCACCGACTCCCGAGGGACACTTTGCAGCAAGCAACCCAAATGGCATCCAGGGGGATTCTGGGACTGGTATTTAGGAGGGTGTCCCAAGATCCCTGTGCACTGTTTCCATCCAGAGCTGTAGCTGCCCCCGCCCCCTCCCAGTGCAGTCCCTTGCGTCACGCCTCCGGTCTGCTGGCGGGACACACGGCTGGAAGGTCGAATCTACTGCAGCCTGAGAGATGGAAGAGACAGGGTTTGCAGGAGGGCTCCTTCTGGCCTTGTCCCAGCCCCTTCACAGCCAGGTGTTTCCTTGCAGACAGCACGCGGAGGCGCCCCGGCCCCCTCCCCAAGGCCCGGCTGTTCGCTGCAGCTGCGGCAGGCGTTCCTGGGCCCGCTGGCCAGCCACCGTTCTGTGGGAGCTGAGAGCCCCTGCAGCCGGGGATTCTGGGCTAATGCTCAGCCCTGGCACAGTCCCCTCTCTCTCGCTGACCCCTCCGGTCCAGGTCACCACGACAGATGCTGGGAACATATGCCCGGAATTAATTCACTCCGTCACAGCCACAAGAGGGACAGCACTTCCTCCGTCTGCTCCCGCCGCCTTGCTTTCTGGTTTCAACCTCGCCAAAAGAAAAATCCAAGTTTCCCCCTCCCTTGCTCCTACCCCCTCTCCACTGGGCTTTCTCTTCATTATTCTGAGCCCACTGCCAGGGGTGTTTGACTCCCAGAGACGCCCCCTCCCGCAACCTGAATAGAATCAAAGGGCCGAGGAGAAGCCCAGAGTCCCTCTTGGCCGCTTTTTGTGTCCAGATGATGTGCCAACTTTGCTGGAACTGATGACTGTTTCGTTTTCCTTTTCTTAAGGGAAGTTCGTTTCTCTCTTTTAGGAGCCAGAATCACCCCACCCTTCCAGTCTTCCCCTGACATCTACTCAGATCACTTCTCCTGCAATTCACTTTCTGGAGAGGAAAAAGCAGCTGGACTGTGGGAGTGAGTGGGTATTGCTATTTCTCATCTTCATTCTTTCCTCCAAGGTGGGGTTGGCAAACTTTTTCTGTAAAGGGCCAGATAGTAAATATTTTAGGCTTTGCAGGCCAGACAGCCTCTGTCAGAACTAAGTTCTGCTCTTGTAGCACAAAAGCATCCACAACAGGCAAAGGGAGGACTGGGGCTCTGTGCCAGTCAAATTTTACTAGAACAGGTGGTGGTTGTATTTGGTCCTTGGGCTGCAGTTTCCTGCTCTGGGCAAACCAACCCACCTCTGTATTTCTCCAGGGTGGACGAGGGGGTTCCCTCTCTCTCTCCCTTCATCTGCACTTTGCAGGGGATCGTGTGGGGTCCTCACTCACTGGAAAGCCCCTTTGGTTTCCAAACCAATGCTTTGAAAATATAGATGAAACTTGGCTGTTTCTTTACTAGATTGTGAGCTCCTTGGGGTCAGTACTACGTCTGACTTGACTTTGAACTCCTGGAATAAGCATGGGGCTTGACAGAAACTCAAACAACACCCCCATTGTATCCCGAAGAAGCTCACGGGCTGGCGGGGAAAACGGGATGAGCTCTGCGTTCTCAAAACATAGAGAAGCTCAATGACAGGAGGAAGAGAGGGGGGACCAGGAGAACATGCCTCCCGTAACTTTAA
>PVJD01016645.1:0-20261 GCA_004026545.1 Mormoops blainvillei
TGACCTTCATCCATGGAGCCATGATGACATGAAGGTGGGGTGACGTGACTCCTTGATGACTAAAGCAGGATGATGCACACTTGCCTTACTGGAATGCACTGTGCTAGACTGCACGTAGAGAACTTTGCAACCCCCTCCCTTGATCTCTTTGTTCTGTCCCCCTCTTCCTCCTTATAGAAAACCTCTACCTCTGACGAGAAGTGGAGATGGGCTTTGTGACATGAGCCCCATCTTCCAGATGGCCAGCAACTGCAAGTGAACCACTGTCCTTTACATCAGCACCTGCCTCGCAAGTACTGGTGTTTGTAGCAGCAGGCAGCCGAACCTGCTTTCAGTCACAGATTTTGGCGACTCCAGATGGGATAATGTGGACACCCATAAGGCCAGGAGGGCCAGGGCTGGGGGGTAGCAACTGCTTGTGGTAAGCTAACCCATGGCAGGGATTGCAGGAATTTCCCAGTTCTTTGTCTCAGGGAGTCTCCCGGCTCTCCTTGTCAAGGCATCAGCCATCTTTAAAAGCTTTGCTGGTGAAAGGAAACGGGTCTCTGGGTAGTCGACACATTCCAGTCTGGGGAGTTGATGGACTCTAATCTTAACATTTTTTTGTGTTTTTTTTTTTGATTTGGAATATTATTCTTCAGAGAAATTTGTGTGGGAATCATACTGCGTTTTAACTGTTAGTTTTGTTTCTCTGTTCCTCCATGGGAGGAAGTCCATTTGGGAGCTCTCCTCTGTCTGTCCTTATCTTTTGGGTACTTGATGTGATCTTTGCTGTATTGTATACACCAGGAATTTTCTGTTTCTGCCATTTGGGCTGTGCCATTTGGACCTTGTAAAGGTTATTCGGCATACTGCTTGGTGTGAGATAAGGTCTCTGCTGTTTGGGTTTTCATGTATTTGTCTTACCAGTTGGTATAAGATGATGTCCCCACCATTTGGGCTCTGTGCATTTGTGTAATGGGGTGGGGGAACCTCCCCGGGAGACGGGGTGGGAGTGGGGAAGTGCCCAGACAGTGAATGTGTGTCACCTGGCGACCTGGGTGACAGGGGCATGACGCAGCAAAAAGAGGCATGTAGGGCTGGCGCCAAAAGTTAGCAAGGTGGTTGGACCAGGGGAGGCATACCCCCTCATCTACTTCTGTTGTTCTGGGGATTATTGGGCGGTCTTTAAAAGCAGAGCACACAGAAATGCTGCATGCTGCTGCTACCCCATCCCCTGGCTGGTGGGTCTGCGACTGGGGACTCAGGTTTCTGAGCTGACGGTCCTTGCGGGGAGGATTCCCCAAGCCCCTGCCCAAGGACTCCAGGACCTGCCTGGATGGGAGCGCAATGGTTCCTGCAAGAGGGCAGAGGAGAGGCTCAGGCTGGTGGGCTCAGGGAGCATGGCAGGCAAGCAAGCCCCATGCCCCTTCCCCAGGTGGGACGCCGTGGTGGCTGCCGCCTGCCCACTGCCCATTCCTCTGTGCGGTCTGGCAAGCCCTGCTCTCCTCCCCCAGATGGGAAGTTGTGGTGGCTCCCACCCTCCCATGGCTCAAGCCAGTATGGGCCTGTGGGGTATGGTTCCAGAGCAGCCAGAGGGCAAGCCCTGTGCCCCTTTCCAAGTGTTCTGGGCCTGACCAGGAGCAATGTGAGCACTAGGCTGCTAAGAAGGGGGTGAGGGTGGAGGCTTGGGCCAGCAACAGACCCCATGAACTGGTGGAGGACCAGCAAGCTCCATGCCCCTCTCCCGTGCACGAAGCTGCAGGAAGCCATGATGGTAGCCATCCGCAAGCAGCCTGCATACTCCTGCAGTGGGGGTGGTCCCCATCAAGAAACCTGTTATGTATGTTTTAAATAAAAAAATATTTTTTCTTTCCACCTGACTCTGTCTTCGGAGTTATTGCCCATGGGCAGTGAGCAGTAAGACCCCAAAAGTTGTTTGGTTACGTTCTTGGCACCCAACGTGGGACCCTAGCCTCTTGTGGCAGATCAACAACCCTACCCTGCCCCCACCGAAGAGTGGGACTGTGGGGCTTCCCAGTTGCTGGGAATTTCTTGGCACACCTCCTATGAACATCAGCCACTTAAATATGCCTGGCAGGTGGGAAGGAAACAGGTCTAGGAAGGGGACAGACTCAGAGAAAGAGAAAGGATCACATGAACTTTAGGGCCGTGAACCAGGGTCTGGGTGACAGCTGGCCAAGTGTTGGTAAGGCCATTGCTTGAGGTCACTATTTGTGTGATTGGTTGGCAGAGAAAGGTGCCTGCGAGCATTTGTTAGAATAATGGAGTTGTGCGTGCCAGTTTTCTCTGTGCGTTCCCAGGTTGCCTAGCTTCTTTTGGTCATAGGCCTGGGTGTGTTGTGTATCTAGGCCAGCAGGGGCTGTTCTGAGTTTGTTCCTGGAGGGATCCTACTGGGTGGAATTTTAGTGGGCTGGGGTATACACTGCCATTATCCAATGTCCAAGGAAGTATTGGCTTATTACTGTACTACTGTGTGGCCTACGCACATTTTGGTTTTTGAGAAAAGGTGGCCCATGGATGTTTCCTTAGATTCCTGTACTATTATGCAAGTGGCACAGTATCACAAACAGTTACAGAAATGGGATGAAATCCATTATTTCAAGGCCTTTATGTCATTGCATAATAAGATTTCTCCAGAGACAGAGGTCCACTTGCTGGTGCACAGAAGGGAAGGGGCCTTGAAACCTTGTCCTGATAGTACACAGGAAGAAAAAGAGAACCAGGAAATAGGCCTCGTTAATGCCCTGAATCCAAGGGGCACAAGGTTCGCAGCAGGAGGACCCCCTCTGTCACCATCTCCACCACATCTACCCCTTAAATAGAGCCCAAAGAGGCAACAGCCCCACCCTAGTATGACACAGGATGGGTCCCCCCCTCAAAGACCCATCAGGGCACCCAGTTTAGCCAGGGAGCCTCCTTATCCAGAGCAAGGCAGTTGTTTTGAGGCAATACACTATAAGCAGAGTAACTCGGGAAGGCCACCCACTGGCTGCTATTGGGTCATACTCTGGCGTCCACTTTGGACTTACTGAATTGGAAGAATTCTAACCCCTCACATTGGGAGGATCTCCTCAGAGTATGGAAGATCTTATCACCTCCATTTTTGCCACTCCCCATCCAAACTGGGCAGATGGACAGGCTCTCCTGAATGTCCTGCTATTACAGATGAGAGAGCTGGCTATAGATAAGGTTAATGAAGAGGCCCACCATCGCCACCGAGAGAATCCCAGTGGAACCCCTAACCCAGCTGGGCAATTCCCTTGACAGAACCTGACTGGAACCCAAATGGTGGGGGGTCTAGCCTTCCTGGAACATTACAGAAAATGAAAACTGGAAGGTGTCCATAAAAAAGGGGTGCCCAAGCCAAAATCCTGACTATGATACAGGCCCTTCAGCAAAAGCCAGATGAGGACCCCTCTGGATTTTTAGAGAGGGTTTATCTGGTCTATAGAAAGCACACTGATACTGATCTGCAGGCACCAGAGAATGCAGGGATGGGGAATGTGACTTTCATTGGGCAAAGTGCCCCAGATATCAGAAAGAAACTCCAGAGTTTAGATGGGGCGTTGGGAATGAACACTCTCAGCTGGTAAACATAGCCTCTAAGGCCTACAATGACCAGAAAGCAAGGAAGATAAAGCAGGCCACAGTGTTCTTAGAAATGGGTGAGTGAGACCAGAAGAACAGGAGGAACCCTAAAGAGAAAAAGAGAGGCCCCAATCAATATGCCTATTGCAAGGAGGAGGACTGCTGGAGAAAGGAGTGCCCAAAATTATAAAGGAAAGTAGGGATGGAAACCCTTGCTGGGAAATGCTAAAAAGGCAAGGGGAGTCTGGTGATGAATGGGGAGGCCCAGGGGCTCCCTTGGACATCTCCTGACCTATTACCATTTCACCACAGGGCCTCGGGTACAGTTGATGGTGGGGGACAAGCCAATTGATTTTCTTGTAGATATGGGAGCTACATGCTCAGTCCTGAATGCAAAAATAACCAAGAAAAGTTTGGATGCAGTAATGGTTACTGGAGGGACTGGACAATTCCAAAAGCAAGTGTTCTTTCACCCCCCTAGAGTGCCAGCTTGGGGATCAAAAGATCACACATTGTTTTGTCTACATGCCAGGCTGCCCTATTCCATTGCTGGGCTGGGATTTACTATGCAAATTGCATGCACAAATAACTGTTTCCCCTGAAAAGCAGCAGTCATTTGTAAAGGTCCTGCGGGAATGTGCTTTCCAGCTCCAGGTGCTACTGACTTGCCTGGAAGGTCCCAGAGATTTATGAACGGGTTGATTGAACCATTTGGGCTGATGGAACCTCAGGCAAAGTGGTTAACATCCAACCCATAAAAGTTAACCTATAAGAGGGAGCATGGATCCCACAGGAAAAACAGTATCCCTTCAAAAAGAGGCTTTAGGGGGGATTCAGCCAATATTGCAGAAGTCCAGAAAACCAGGACTAAGTCAGTCATGCCAGTCTTCCTATAACACTCACATTTTGTCAGTGAAAAAGCCTCTCTCTAAAGAACATTGATTTGTACAGGATCTTAGGGCTATAAATGACATTGTACAAGATATTCATCCTACTGTGTCCAACCCCTGCACTCTGTTGACCATGATGCCTGGAGATAGCAAATGGTTTTTGGTCCTAGGCTTGAAGGATGCCTTTTTCTGCATCCCAGTAGGTGAACAGGCTCTACTACTGTTTGCCTTCGAATGGTAGGACCCAGGAACAAAAGCCACGCACGAGTACTGCTGGATTGGGCTGACACAAGCTTTTATGGATTCACTGATGAGTCTGAAGATAAGTCTCCATAACTTCTGCAGTAAAATCCTGTGCGGTTTGGGGAAGCAGAAGAAACTTCAGGATTCTCAGGAGTCTCCTCTTAAAGGGCCAGCAACAAACTTAAGACTTACACACTCTTACTCCCTCTGAACTTTAGAACCAGGGCAACAGCTGGAAGTGCACCAGTGGCATATGGGTAGAAACTGAAGTGTCTGGCATCAGGGAATGTACCAGGTGACAGCTTCCCTCTGTACAAAATTCCAGAGGCCAAGCAGCGGCATTGTCCCCTTTCTGAGCCCTCCTCCATGAAGAGCAACCAAGCAGCAACACCATATCCAAGACTCCATCAAGCTGGCTCACACCAGTTGCCTCACCTTGGCGATTACCTAAGGCTCTTCCCAATCCAATTTACTGGTGTATTTTTCTACAATAGGCCATGCTACTAAGACAGGGGTAAAAAGCAGCTCTACCTAATACATAGAAATAAACACAGGGAGGCTGTCAAAATGAGGAGAAAAAGAAATACAGCTCAATTGAAAGAACAGAACTCCAGAAAAAGAACTAAACAAAAGGGAGATAAGCATTCTAACAAATGCAGAGTTCAAAAAAATGGTTATTACGATGCTCAAGGAACTCAGTGGGTACTTCAACAGCATAAAAAAAAAGACCCAGACTGAAATGAAGGTTACACTAATTGAAATAAAGTAAAATTTACAGGAAATCAAGACTGGAGTTCATAAAGCTGAGAATCAGATCAACAATTTGGAACATAAGGAAGAAAAAAGCATTCAATCAGAACAGCAAGAAGAAATAGGAATTCAGAAAAACAAGGATAAGCTGAGGACCCTCTGGACAACTCCAAACATCCAACATTCAAATCACAGGGTTTCCAGAAGGAGAAGAGAAAGAGCAAGACATTGAAAACTTATTTGTAAAAATAATGAAAAAAAACTCCCCTAATTTTGCTAAGGAAATAGACACATAAGTTCAGGAAACACGGAGAGTCACAAACAAGATGGATGCAAAGAGGACCACACCAAGACATATCATAATTAAAGTGTAAAAGGTTAAAGAGATAGAGAGAATCTTAAAAGGAGCAAGAAAAAAGATGATAGTTACCTATAAAGGAGCTCCCATAAGACTGTCAACTGGTTTCTCAAAAGAAACTTTGCAGGCAAGAAGGGACTGGCAAGAAGTATTCAAAGTGATGAAAATCAAGGACCTACAACCATGATTACTCTATCTAGCTAAGCTATCATTTAGAATGGAAGGGCTGATAAAGTGCTTTCCAAACAAGCTAAAGCTAAAGGAGTTCATCATCACCAACCCATTACTATTGGAAGTGTTAA
Source organism: Mormoops blainvillei (assembly GCA_004026545.1). Lineage (NCBI taxonomy): Eukaryota > Metazoa > Chordata > Mammalia > Chiroptera > Mormoopidae > Mormoops > Mormoops blainvillei. The sequence goes on from PVJD01016645.1 coordinate 6,135, forward strand.
AGGGACTTATTTAAGAAAGAGAAGATCAAAACTATGAACATTAAAATGGCAATAAACTCACAACTATCAACAACTGAATCCAAAAAACAAACTAAGCAAACAAGCAGAACAGAAACAGAATCATAGATACGTTGATCATTTGGAGGGTTATCAGTTGGTAGGAGGAAGGGGGAGAATGAGGGAAAAGGTGCAGGGATTAAGAAGTACAAATTGTAGGTACAAAATAGACAGGGGATTGTTAAGAACAATAGAGGAAATGGTGTAGCGAAATAATTTATACAGATGACTTATGAACTAGAACTAATGGGAGAGGGAGGAATCGCCTGAGGGAATAGGGGGTGCTAGGTGGAGGGGGGTAAAGGGGGGAAATTGGGACAACTGTAATAACATAATCAATAAAATATATAAAAAATAAAGTGGCTTCTTATAGGCAGCAAATAATGGTGAATTTGTGGTATATGAATTATATTTTAATAAGAAAAAAGTGCACCAAACTCTAATGATGTCCAACAACCCATGTCCTGCCCAGTGTACATGTATTGGAGAGTAAGTCATTAAATGGTTCTAAAACTTCAATCATGACACTGCAGATTACAGCAGACTACAATGTCATTAATCAATCTATCTTAAAAGCACATTGCCATGAGCATGTTTAGACAAGCTGGGTTTGTCTTTGCAGCAGGGACACTTCTCAACTACTGCCCAGAAGTCTCCAGCACGACAATGACAGTGGGATCTCCTTCTGTGACTGACAAGAAACATGGGAAGAAGTCTACTTCATATAAAGTCTTGCAGAATTGTACGGGCTCTGTTCGAGACCGAGTGACATTACAAAGTCTGTGTGCATCTTCCTTGTGTAACAGGGCACCCACCCTCCCCCCAGAAATGGAGGAGGGGTTGGGAAGCACCAAGGACTGCACATGTGTGTATTTCCCAGCAACCGGGGCAATGAAGCGTGACTCAGCAAAAAGAAGCATGTAGAGCTCCTGCATCAAGCTAGGGAGGTGGTTGGATGGAGAGACATACCCTCCCATCTACTTATGCTGTGCGAGGGATTCTGGGGATCATCTTTAAAAAGCAGGGAGTATGGAAATTCCACTCTTTGCTTTTCCCTCCTCTCGCTGCTCTGGTCATCTGCTTGGGGCTCAGGTTTTTGGGACAGTGGGCATTGGGGATCACGTGGTCCAGGAGCATATCTGGTGTCCCTCCCCAAGTGCTCTGGGGACTGCCAGGTCAGGAGCACAACAGGTACCGGGCCAGCAGGGCAGAAAAGGAGGAGGTTTGGGTCAACATGATTTGGAGGTCATGTGGCCAGGCAGCAAGCCCCATGCTCCTCCCCCATATGGAAAGCTGTGGCAGTGCTGGGGACTAATGTGAGTGCTGCAGGGAATGGTACCACAGATGAGTGTGGAGCACAGCTGAACCAGCAAGCCAATGCTGAAGAGACAGGGAGCAAGTGTTAGACTGGTGGCAGAAGCCAAGGAAGGAACAGCTTGCTGGGAATGGGACTTTGGTCACTGTGCACAGACTCCAAGGATTCCTGGAGCAGACTATGACCAGAAGCATGTTGCAGCCTGTGTTTTCCAAAGTTTGGTACTTTTAAATGTGAAATTGAATTCTGGGTGCAGCCTAGTATTGGCCTGGCCTGGCAGAGGGTGGCAGGGTTATTTTTCTTTGGATATTTTAGAAGGAATGGGTTTTGAGGCAGAAAACCTGCTTTTATTTCAAATGGTATGGTTGTTAAGTAAAAGGTTCCTTTTCCTTTCCTCCAAACTCTGTCTCCAGAATTTTGCCTGTTTGTCAATAAGAAGTAGGACCCCTGCACTGGCTGGTTTCGGTAACACTTGCAGCACTAAAAAATCTTTTGGAAGACCAAACTTGTCCTGTTATTCTTCTACTGTGAACCATAATGCACTCACACACACATTCACAATGCACGTGTACATGCACACCCACACATGCACACATTAATACCATTGTATCTCATGGATCATTTGCACTGGACATTATTGACTTCAGAGATTTAGACGTAGTGGTAGCCTTTCACCACTTCCAATTGGTGGGTTTACTGAGCAATAAACAAAGAAACACATTGATTTCTAGGACATGCAAATAGATATCTCTTGTGATCTTTTACTGAGTAGATATAAATTAAAATACACAGAAAAATCTAGAAACTACAGCTGTGCCTGAACAGGTAGTCAAGCACTGGACAAATTTACCTAATAAAAATAAACAATACTTAAATGAATAGCTTTCAAATATATCCAGACAAGGATCATGCTTAATTTCTGTGGGAACCATGTTCCTATAGCTGGACCAGGCCAGCAGATTCCCCCAGTTTCTTGGTTGAAGACATACAAGGAATCCAGTTACTTAAAAGGGAAGTCAGGGCACAGGAGGAAGGATACAAGAATGGAAGCTAAATCATTCTGAATGGATCTTGTTTTATATTTTTGCTTTGGAACCACATAAATGTCTTACATTATTAAAATACGACAGTATATTTTTAAAAGGCAATTACTAATAATAAAAATTCTGAGAAAAATGAACCTAACCATTTATCAATTTGGAGACATAACCAGATGAAGAATAATTTTAGGTGGATTTGAAACATAGTATTTGATCATATACCCCTCTTTGGATATATCCTAATGGTGCAATGTACTACAAAGAGATCTTAAATTGCACTTAATAGAATGAAACTGAATAGCTCACACATCATTTATTATAGTTCTTTTGGTTTCTTACTTCTCTCCTACTTGGAGAACTGTAGAAATTCTACAGTTAACACAAGGCTGCAGGCACTTATCCCCGCTCATGGGGGAGGATGCATACATTTCTGAGATGAAAATGATCTAAGAGAAAATGACAATACACACATGCACATATGCACACGTGTATAATAATTTTTATAGAGGCATTATTTATAATATCCCCAAAGTGGAATGATCCTAAATGTTTATCAATGGATGAATGGATAAACAAAATGTGTTGTTTCCATACCATGGGATATATATAATTCAGCCACAAAAGTAATGAAGTCCTGATCCATGCTACAACATAAATAAAACTTGAACACATTATGCTAAGTGAAGGAAGCCAGACATAAAAGACCACATGTTGTATGATTCCATTTATAGTAAATGTCCAGAAGTAGACAAATCCATAGAGACAGGAAGCAGATTAATGGTTTTCAGAGACTAGGAGATGGTGGGGGGGGATGAGGAGTGACTGAATATTTGGTATGAATTTTCTTTGGGGGTCAACTAAAATGTACTAAAATTTATTGTGGTAATGACCACACAGCTAGTCCCTTGTACCCTGGCTATCAACTCTTCCAATATCCCTGAGGTCCTTTTCAGCAAAAATCATTCTGTCTTGTAACTTTCTCACATTGTTTCTGCTCAATCTTTTCATTGCCAGTCACATATTCTTTTTGGTCTCCGTGTATGCTCTCTCTCCTAGTTTCTGCTTGCTAAGAGTTTTTGCTCTATATTTGCTACTCAGTCCATTGCATTCGGGCTCCTGTCCTCACTGCTCAGTGGAAACAATTGGCACCAAGATCACCAAAGCCCTCACATTGAGCACTCCAGTGAATACATGTCAGTCCCTCTTATTCCCTTCTTCAGCAACAGTGTTCTCTGAGACCACCTCAGCCTCTCCTGACCTGCCTTCCACTGTCTGTATGGTTCTCCTGCTACCTATCTGTTCTCTCTTAATTGGTGGTGCTCCCCAGACTGTTATCCTCTATCCCAGTCCCCATGTGGCCAATGTAGGTCTCTCCTATGCTCCCAAACCAGTCTTCCTGTTGGAAAAACTACCCTTGAATGTGCCATTTCACACCTCAGGCTCGACCTTTTGGAACAAAAACATGACCAAACTCCTCGCCTTTGCCTGTCTTGCCCAAAATGCTACTTCTCCTGTGTTCCTCCTATTCATGTGCTGACCACACCTAGGTCCTTTGGAGTTTTCTATAGCCTTCCATTTCTTTCCACCACTAATAATTTTAAACCCAAAATATTGCTCTTATATAACTCCTCAGCTCCTCTCAGTGGTGTACTGAGAGGTGTTTAACAACTATCTTTTATAAAAACCCTGATTTTCAGCATTTGAGAATTTCCAAGATGCATATTATCCCATCATACCTTACTTAAAGCTATCACTATGAGGGTGCTGCTGGGAAAAGATGTTCAGTAGCACACAATTATATAGTATTTCCACCATACATGTAACTGAACAAACAAGAGGTTTGCCTGCCTGCCACAACAAAAGCCAAACTCATGAGGCAGGTGCTGGTGCAAAAGGAAAGAGATTTTATTCAAGTGTCACACCAGACCTGGGAGAATGGTAGACTCCTATCTCAAAGACCATCTTCTCTTCCTTCTCAACCCTGCAGTTCTGATAGGGATATGGAGGGGAGGGCTTTTCTTTTCTATCCAATAATCTTGCTAACTTTTGGCTTGTTGCAGTGGGAGGCTACTATCTATTCACCTTTCTAGCTTTCAGCATGCTCAGGGCCCTCTCCATTCATATCTCTAGCTTTTGGAGCTCTCTGTGTAAGAACTGCCCCCTGCTACCATCTTGGCCAATGGGGGAGATGCCCCTGGCTCTCCAACTTACTGTCCATGGTAACATACATGCACAATAAATGTAAGTAGCCTCTATAAGAAACCATAGAAAAATAATTAAGAAGTTATGAGTTTTGAATGTGTCACTATTGTTTCCAATAAAATTCATTTAAGTGCAAATGAATTCATTTAATTAAATGAATTAAAATTCATTTAAGTGCAATAGTGGAGACTTAAATGAATTAAGTCTCCACTATTGTTGTGTGGTCATGTTTAAGGTGCCTAAGCTCTTGGTGACTTAGTTTCACTATTTTTCAAATTGGTCTAGTGATAGTCCCAACTTCCTGAGATTGCTTCTCCCAAAAGGCTGCCTTTTAGGGCTCAGATCCTGGGCCCCTTTGATTCCTGGCTTTGAAACTCTTCCAGGGACCAACTTATTCCTTTTGTGTCCCCCAGCTTGTCACACCATCACTTAAAGTAACTACCACCTCTAGTTGAGGATTTACTGTGTATAACACTGTTTAGCAATTTAAATACAGTATTACTATTTTATGTAATCCTCTAAGTCAGGTTGATACTCTTATTCCATTTTACAGGTGAAATAACAGATGCCCAGAGATTTAACTAGCACAGTCACATGTTGACCTGACCTTAGAACCCGGGTCTGTGTGATTCCAAAACTCCAGCTCTTACATCCTGCATCTGTACCATCCTACAAATGTCCATTAATATGACCCATTTTAGATCATGCACTCTATCCCAAGTGGCAAGGAAGCAACTACATAAACAACATATTTGAAAAATGTATTATTTTATAAAAGCAAACAAGGGATGTCATTATTTGAGATGATATCCAGTCAAATTTCTTTAGGATGATAGAAACATTTTCATGGAAAGTTCACTTGCAGCAAGCAGGGTCCTGGCTCCTCATTTCAATAATTTTATCTTCAGTGCTCCCAAAGAAAATAGGACACCCACCAGCTATATAGACCCCTCCAAATCCAGTCAGAGTGTATGCGGAAATCCAGGCTACCAGTTAAGAATCACCATCTTTTAGTGTTTTGTGAAGTAAAAGAAAGAAACATTAGGAATGAGAATAACTGAATAGAGTCAGAGAAAAGCTGAGGAAGCTTCTGAATTGGGTTTTGGATCAGCATTTAATGCTCTGTGGAAGAGGCTACTTCTACTGCTGCCTGAATGTCTTTGGCCTCTCCAAGACAATCTGGGAGGAACTCACTTAAAAATCTATGTATCTACTCCTCTTATTAAGTGGACCATGTATTCAGGGTCTGCCTCCATGTCCAAGTGACACTGAAGTCACCAAAGGTAGCAGACATGCACACCCCACCCACATTCCCACAACTCTGTCCCAAAGCAGGCTTGGTGGTTTGATGCCACAGGTGTCCCCTTGGTCAACTTCCCAATAACCACCTGCTTGCAGATAGACCAGACCTACAAAAAAGAAAAGCAGAAGCAGTTGATTCCACCTACTATGGCCCAGACTCTACTATTCCACATCCACAGGCTCATCCATGGTATATTCTCTAACCTCCAGGGCTGTGCCTGACCCCAATCAATGCCAAGTTTCTCTTTGTTGGACTGAACCTTATTCAAGGTTATTATATGCTTGCTCATTTGTAGGCTCAAGCCACCCAGGTATCCTTATAACCTGGTCCATCCAGGCCTATGCACCCTTTCATAAGGACGGAAGAAAGCATGTGATATCAGGAAGATGCAAGGGTGACATAGATTTCCTACAGGAGACAGGTCTGCTGGACAGCATCAGCAACTGAAAGTCTCCTCCATTGCCTTTCAGTTGCATGTTTTTCAGACCCAAACTGGCCCCAGGGTAGACAGACCCACACAGGAACTCTTGCAGGCCTGGTGTGAGCAGGGGCCACATGACCTTGGACACAGAAGGAAAAGACACATAACATGTGGTCTCAGCCACTCAGAGCCTTAAGACTCTTCCTGAAGGGCTTATCAGGGTGGTCCTGAGCCTGGCCTTGAGGGAGCTTATGACTGAGAGAGCCACTGGGAGCCAGCAGGGCACCCTGAGCTTGGACCCTGGGTGTGGCAGAAGGCCCAACCAGATTGGTAGCAGTGTTCCCCTCCCCCGAATTTACCCCAGAATATCCAGAAGAAGGGATTATACTCCTCTTATTAGCACATCTGGAAAGCACATTGCAGTGGAAGGCATAAACTAGCTAACCTCCCACCTCCACTTCCACCCCAGCCCAACATTGCACACAGACATTTGCCTGCACACAATGGTCAGTTCTGTACTGTTTGTCTCCATCCTATAGGTAAAACTTTAAGAAGGAGGAAGGAGCCAAACGTGGCAGGGACTCCAGCTAAGGCCACTCGATCAAATCTTGTGCCTTCTGAAGGACCACATAGCACACTCAGTATCTACCTGGGGGAAGCCTAAGGCCGATCTGGCTGCTTTCTTCCTCAACTGCACCTCCCTCTCCCCGAAGGACATCAAGGTCAGTTGTCACCAGTCTTCTTTCTTCCACTCTCTCATCTTACAGTGGTTCTAGACTAACAGTATCCACATCACATGTGGGTATATTAGGAATGCAGGATCTCAGGCCCCACTTACCTCTATAGAGCAAGTGTGTGCTTATCAATAAGGTCCTAAAAGTGACTTGGGTGCACATTAACACATGTTCATGGCAGCTTGATGGTGCTTTGTGCCTCTGCCTTCTGTAGTCTCTTACTCCCTGAATTCAGGGTTGGGTCTTCCATAGACAGGAGTAATCAGGCCATATTTCCTGAGTGGAGATTTTAGAAGCTCCCATTACTGAGTGCATTCCATATAGCAAGAGATGCTTTCCACTGTCCAAAGTAACTGAACTTTTTCTGCAATTTTACATTCCCAGCAGCAAAGTATGAAGTCTCTAATTTCTCCATATCCTTGTCAACAATGTTATCACCTGTCCTTTTTATTGTAGTCATCCTAGTGTGTGTAAACTGGTATCTCATTGTGGCTTTGATTTGCATTTCCCTAATGAGTAATGATGTTCAGCATCTTGTCATGTGCTCATTGGCTATTTGTAGTTATTACTTGGGGAAATGTCTGTTCAAATCCTTTGTCCATTTTAATGGTTTTTTCTGTCTTGTTGAATTGTAAGTATTCTGGATACAAGTCCCTTATCTGATTTATGACTTGCAAATATTTTTTCTCATTCTGTGAATTGTTTCACTTTCTTAAGCACAAAATTTTCCATTTTGATAAAGCTTGCTTTATCATTTTTTTGTGCTTTTGGTATATTTAAGAATGTGTCTAACCTACAGTCATAAAGATTTCCTGCTATATTTTTTCTAAGAATTTATAATTTCATCTCTTACATGTAGGTCTATGATTCATTTTGAGTTAATTTTTATATATGATTTGAGGAAGGAGTCAAAATTCATTCTTTTGCATGTGCACATCCAGTTGTCCCAGCCCGATCTGAATTACCTAGGTATACATATTGAAAATCAATTGACTGTAGATGTATGGGTTTATTTCTAGACTTCCAGTTCTAATCTACTGATGTATGCTAGTATACCATAGTCTTGATTACTGTAGCTTTGTAGTCAATTTTCAAATTATTAAGTGTGAGTCTTCCAACTTCATTCTTTTTCAAGTTTGTTTTGGTTATACTGGGTATCCTTGAATTTACATATAAATTTTAGAATCAGAGTGTGAATTTCTGAAATAAAAGCATCTGGAGATTTGATAGAGATTGCAGTGAATATGCAGATAATTTGGAAAATGTTGCCATCTTAACAATATTGTCTTCTAGTCCATAAACCTGAGATCTTTTTTCATTTCTTTAAGTTTTATTTAATTTCCTTCAACAATATTTTGTAGTTTTTTTGAGTATACGAATCTTGCCTTTTTTTGTTTAACTTATTCCTAAATATTTATTACTTTTTAAAAAAGATTTCATTTATTTATTTTTAGAGAGAGGGTAAGGGAAGGAGAAAGAGAAAGAAACGTCAATGTGTATTTGCCTCTTGCTCGCCCCCTACTGGGAAAACTGGCCTGCAACCCACGCATGTGTCCTGATTGGGAATTGAACCAGCGACCCTTTGGTTTGCAGGCCAGCACTCAATCCACTGTGCCACACCATCCAGGGCAAATATTTATTACTTTTGATGCCATTGTAAATGAATTGTTTTCTTAATTTCACTTTTAGTTTGTTCCTTAAGAGTGTATGGTCTCCACTCCTGTCCTGAATATCAACATTTCTAGAAAAGACTGGCCACAGAGATTGCCTTCCTGTGGATCAGGGTTGTTAGTGTGAGGTACACGGGAGTACCACTCATGAATATATGTGAGGCAGCCCCAGGAATTCTAAGAAATAACTGGGTTATGTTTTTAAGGACATTGAGAGTACATAACATTTACAGGTGGGTGCAACCATTAAGTTTGGATTGTTACTGTTAACACCCTTCCAAAGGATATATGAAACTGACTATATTCACAGACAATAGAATTGTGTATAGAGAAAATCCTAAGGAACTCATTCAAAACTACAGGGACTAATAAAAGAATTAAGCAAGGGGGATACAATATCAGTAAACACAAATCAATTGTATACCCATGTACTGGAAATGAAGAATCTAAAAATTAAATTAAGAAAACCATTTCATTTACAATACCATTGAAAGAATAAAACACTTAGAAAAAATTAATAAATAAAGTACAAACTGAAAGTACACTGAGAATTACAAAACATTGTCAAGGGGAATTAAAGAACACCTAAAGAAAGGGAGCGCCCTGACCAGTGTTGCTCAGTTGGTTGAGCATCATCTAGCAAAGTGAAAGGTTGATGGTTCAGTCCCCAGTCAGGGCACATGCCTGTGTTGCGGGTTCAATCCCTGGTTGGTTTCTCTCTTGCATCGATGTTCCTTTCCTTCTCTTTCTCCCTTCCCCTCTCTCTAAAACTAAATAAAACCTTTTTAAAAAAGATAGGGATAAATGCACTGTGTTCATGGATCAGTAGATGCAATATTAAGATATCAATAATTCCCAAATTGATCTATAGAGTAAACATAACCCATATAAAAATTTCATCAGGCTTTTTTTCTTTATAACAATTGGCATGATATTTCTAAATTTATATTGAAATGCAAAAAAGATAGGTGAAATGATTTGGAAAGGAATCGAGTTATAAGACTTGTACTTTTTTATTTTAAAACTTAGTATAAAGATATAGTAATCATGAATTTTTGTGTAGGGTAAACAGATAGACATAACAAAATTGAGAATCTGCAAATCCATATATTGTGGTCATTGAGTTTCATCAAAGGTGTTAAGGATCAGAGCTAGTTAAAAGGTGCTTGGACAAATGGATGGCCACATACAAAATGATAAATTTATATCCTTACCACAGATCATACCCAAAAATTAATTCATAAGAAACTTCTTCATGAAGTTAGATTAAGTAAAGATTACTCAAATATGACACCAAAAGCACAATACATGAAAGAAAACAATAAATTAAATACCCTTTCATTTGAAAAGGTAAAATTAAGAAAATGAAAAGCCACAGACTAGGAGAAAATATTTGCCAATCATGTCCCCAATAAGGGCCTTATTTCCTGAATATACTTTTAAAAATCATAAACTCAAAAGTAAAAATAAACAATCCAATGTCTTAAAATTGTACATGGAAATTTTTCATTAGCTCAGCAATTCCACTACCTGAGAGAAAAATAATGTTCAGCCCAAGACTTCCATAACTAAAACAAGAAAGCAACCTAAATGTCCATCAACCTGAAAAAGAATAAATGTAATATATCGATATGATGAATTACTATTTAACAATAAAATAAATAAAATAAAACAAAAAATCCTATTGATACATGGTATAACAGGGATCAGCCAAATAAAGCCATGTGGTATGAATACAATAATATGAATGTTGGAGAAAAGACAAATCATTAGAGACAGAAAGTAGATTAGTGGTTGCCTGGAATGGAAGGTGAAAACAGGGTTTAACTACAAGGGACACAAGGAATCTTATGCAAGTGATGGATATTTTCTAATGCTTGATGATGGTTGTGCAACTCACTTGATTTATTTTTTATTTTTTATTGTTGTTCAATTATAGTTGTCCCAATTTTCCCCCCATTGCTCTCCCCTGCACTGTCCCCCCACAACTCCCACAGTCAATCCCCACCTTGTTGTCTTTGTCCATGGGTCCTTTATACATGTTCCTTGACTAGACCCTTCCTTTTTTTTCCCTGTTATCTTCCTCCTCCCTCTCCTCTGGTCACTGTGAGTTTGTTCCTTATTTCCATGTCTGTGGTTCTATTTTGCTTGTTTCTTTGTTTTGTTCATTAGGTTCCATTTATAGGTGAGATCATATGGTATTTGTCTTTCACTGCCTGGTTTATTTCGCGTAGCATAATGCTCTTCAGTTCCATCCATGCTGTTGCAAAGGGTAGGAGCTCCTTCTTTCTTTCTGCTGCATAGCTTCCATTGTGTAAGTGTACCAATTTTTTATGCACTCATTTACTGATGGGTGCTTAGATTGTTTCCAGCACTTGGCTGTTGCAAATTGTACTACTATGGACATTGGGGTGCATAGGTTCTTTTCAATTGGTGTTTCAGGATTCTTAGGGTATAACCTCAGAAGTGGGATCACTGGATCAAAAGGCAGTTCCATTTTTAGTTTTCTGAGGACATTCCATACTGCTTTCCACAGTGGCTGCACCAGTCTGCATTCCCACCAACAGTGCACCAGGATTCTCTTTTTCCCATATCCACACCAGCACTTGTTTGTTGATTTGTTAATGAAAGCCAATCTGACAGATGTGAAGTGGTATCACATTGTGGTTTTAATTTGCATTTCTCTGATTCCTAGTGATGTTGAGCACTTTTTCAAGTGTGTATGGGCCCTCTGTATGTCCTCCTTGGAGAAGCATCTGTTCGGGTCCTTTGCCCATTTTTTAAAATGGATCATTTGTCTTCCTGGTATTAAGTCATGTGAATTCTTTCTTTTTATATTTTGGAGGCCAGACCCTTGTCTGAAGTATCATGGGCAAATGTTTTCCCGTATGGTTGGTTCCCTTCTCATTTCGCTGATGTTTTCTTTAGCCATGCAGAAACTTTTAAATTTGATGTAGTCCCATTTGTTTATTCTTTCATTTATATTCCTTGTTCTAAGAGATATATCTGCAAAAATACTGCTGCATGAGATATCTGATATTTCACTGCCTATGTTTTCCTCTAGGACTTTTACAGTATCACAACTTACTTAATAAAATATTTAATGAATACTTCGAATGGATAAACTTTATGCTACGTTAATTGTATCTCAATAAAGTTTAAAAATGATTCACTTGCACCCATAAATTATACATATATGTGTGTATGTATACACACCCACACACACACACACACACACACACATATTCAGTCACTCATTGATTCATTATTACTTTATCCATTTATTCATGTGCTGAGCATCTACTAAATGCTAGGCACTGTACTGGGTTCTAGGAATACAGTTTGGAACAAGAAAGAATACTATTCTGAAGGAACTCTTGTCCTAGCAAGGGAGACAAACACACTTAAATCAGTATTTCCCAAACTCTATCTTTCAGAACACAAGTATCCTAGAAGATATAAATAATCAATCAGTCAGCACATATTAATGGATACTCTTCTATATTCCAGACACTGTGCTTGGCATCAGGGAATCAGATGTGCACAACAGAGTCCCTGCCTAGGGAAGGTAGCTTGTAAGCTAGTCCTGGATGATCCCTGCCTTCTTTGTGATCCTGACACAGTTTTGAGCTACAGTCATCAAGGGTTCACCAACTGATTGGATGTGAAATATAAAGACGGCAGTCAAGAAAGACGCCATGGATTTTGGCTTGAACAACTAGAAACCAGATTTTCCATGTTCTGAAATTCAGAGGTAAGCAAGTGGAGCCAGATCATGGAGGGAAGGGAGGGCAAGAAACTGTTCTAATTATCCTTGTTATGTTTGAGATTCTGCTAGATAACCAAGAGGATGTGGGAGTCTGTGGTGGCTGGCGTGCCCCAGGGAATGGAGGCCCCTGCAGGAGGGTCTAATCCACAAGCAATGCACAAGTAATGTCCTCTGCATCTCCCATTCCTGGAGCAGTGTGGAGATGGGCTGTTTCTTTCCCTTGGTGAAAGGTAGGAACAACAGAGGGGAAGGGGGATGTGGATTAGAACCCCACCAGGGACGCTAGCCCCCTCAACTGAGGAACATCATGAAACTAACCTGTCTCATGAAACCGTTTTGCCCTTGTTGGATTTCCCTGGGACCTGCTTGTGAAAAGAGTCAGTTCAGAACTTAGAGCTACTGAGTACTCAATTGACTTTGGAAAATTTATTTAAGCTTTCTGAGTCAGTTTCATCTTAAATATGATGGTTGAAAAGGTGAAGGGATGAAACAAAGGAAAAAACCTCATAGACACAGACAACAGTATCATGATTACAAGAGGGAAAGGGGGAGGGGGGAGGAAGAAGAGAGTAAAGAGATAAATGCTGATGGAAGGAGACTTGACTTGGGGTGGTGAACACAGTACAATAAACAGATGATTGTATTATAGAAGTGTACACCTGAAACCTATATAATTTTGTTAACCAATGTCACCCCAATAAATTCAATAAAAATTTTAAAATAATAAAATAAAATTGAATAGAAAAAAGAAGAGAATATGGTAATCTGGAACTCAGGAAGGAGTTTTTCTGTTTTTTTTTTTTTCCAGCAGAGAATATACATTTCAAAAAAAACCAGCTTTATTGAGATATAATTGGCATACAGCAAACTTCCCAAAGTATACAACTTGATAAGTTTTCACATATGCATACACCAACAAAATCATCACTACCATCAAGATAATGAGCATATCCATAATCTCCACAATATTCCTCATAGACATTTGTACCTCCTTCATCCTTCTCCTTCCCTTTATTCCCATTTCTAAGAAACCATAATTTGCTTTATGCCATGGTGTGTGTGTGCGTGTGTGTGTGTGTGTGTATATATATACATATATATATATATATATATATATATATATATATATATATATATACACATTTCAAAGATTTATATGAATAGCCTGGCTGATGTATCTCAGTGGATTGAGTGCTGGCCTGCGAACCACAGGGTCACAGGTTCGATTCCCAGTCAGGGCACATGCTTGGATTGTGGGCCAGGTCCTTGATAGGGGTTGCACTAGAGGGAGCCACGCATTGATGCTTCTCTCCCTCTCTTCCTCCCTCCCTTCTCCTCTCTCTAAAAATAAATACAATATTTTAAAAATTTATATGAATAAATGGAAGTGAGATGGCTGCATCACATGGTAGGTATATATTTGAATTTTTAAGAAACTCACAAACTTTTTAGAAAGTGGTGTACCATATTATACTTTTACCATCTGGGTGTAAGTGTTCCATTGATCTATACATCCTGGCCATCATTTGGTATGGTCACTCTTTTAAATTTTAACCACTATAATAGGTGTGTAGTGTTATTTCATTGTGATTTTTATTAGCATTTACATAATGGCT
>PVJD01016646.1:0-20255 GCA_004026545.1 Mormoops blainvillei
CTAGAATTCTGTACTTTGCAAAATTGTCCTTCAAATCTAAAAGAGACATAAAGACTTTCTCAAATAAAATGTGAGGAAATGTGTTGCCAGTGGGCCTGCCATGCAACAATTGTTAAAAGAAAAGAAAAATGATAAAGATGATGAACCAGGAGCTATATAGAGAAAGAATATCAATACATATAATTAATTGGTAAAGATGAAAAAACTTTTTTTTCTTATTCTTCATTGATTTAAGTATGAGTTCTTCAAAATAATAATAGCAAAATGTATTTGATTATGTATGTTTATGCATGTACTACCTATACACATATACTTAGATATAAGTAAAATGAATGACAATAATGGTACAAATGATGGTAAGAAACCATTAGGATTATTTTGTTATTATAAAGTACTCACACTTTGTTATTTGACAGTGGATTTGGATCAGTGGTAAATGAATGTTGCAAACTTGTAGGCAACTACTACAAAAAGTTTTAAAAGACATATAATTGATATTCAAAGAAAGAAGAGAAAATTGATACATATAAGTTCCTAAATTAAAATCATAAAAGTGAGAAAAAAGGTGGAAGACAAAATTTGGGAGAGAAAACAAAAACAAATAGAAAACAGCAACAAATATTATAGATATTAACCAACTATGTCAATAACCACTTTGAATATCAATGATAAACACATCAATTAAAAGACAGATGCTGTCAGAACTGATTAAATATACAACTAAACTATATGTTGTCTACTAGAAACATCTTTTAAATAAAAATACACATATAGGTTAGAAGTAAAGGCCTGGAGAAAAATGTACCATACTAATACTAATCTAAAGAAATAAGGAGTACCTACATTAATTTCAAAAAGAGCAGACTTCAAAGTAAGGAAAGACATAAGGGATAAAGGAGGGCGTTACATAGTGATAAAGGGGTCAATTCTCCAAGGAGATCTAACAAATCTTAATGTATATGCACTCACAATACAGCATGAAACTAAACATGGCAAAAACTAATGGAACTAATGTAGAGATAAACAAATAAATCTATTATTGATGGGGGACCTCAAGAGTTAAAAGTTTTTAGCTTTAGCTTATAGTTAATAAGCTTAGTGATAAATGCATGTAGAAAGCTGTTGTTCCAGGAACTGGAATGCCTGACTGTATCCACCCTGAGTCCAAGAGGGCAGCAGGGATCAAGGTGGTATCTGAGCCATTGTGCTCCAGGGAGAGAACATCCGGATGCAGATAAAGAATCGCTGGTCAGCAGATGAACAGATGCTAGGAAAATCCCTGGACTGCAACTTTTACTGGTAAACCTTTGCTCCCGAATTCTAAACCCCTTACCTACCCTTTGCTTCTCCTCATGAGATGAGATGTTAAGACAGTTTTTAGGGTACATAATCCACCATCTTCTCAGATCGCTGGCATCTGAATGAAGCACTCATAAAGATTCAATCCCTCTCTCTGCTTATTGGTTCTGGTAGTGACAGGCAGCACAAACACCAATTTTCCAGTTTCACTGTAGTAGATGGAGACTTCAATACCCCTCTCTCAGAAACAAAGATTCAGTAGGCAGAAAATCAATAAGAATATAGTAGAACTCAATGATATCACTGATCAACTGACTATAATTGATATATGTAGACTATCAAAAAACAGCAGAATACATATATTCTCAAGCTCACATGGAACATTCACCAAGATAGACCACATTCTGGGCCATAAAACACACCTTAAAAATTTTTAAAGAATATAACTTATGCGATAGCTGCTTTAGATCACTGTGGAACTAAACTAGAAATCAATAACAGAAAAATAACTGAAAAATCCCCATATACTTCAAGATTAAACAGAACACTTCCAAATAAAACATGGATCAAGGAATAATTTCAAAAAAAATTTTAAATATTTTAAACCAAATGAAAACTAAAATACGACTTATCAAAGTTTGTGGAATGCAGTAAAAGTAGTGCTTACAGAGAAATTTATAACAGTAAATGCATATATTAGGAAAGAATAGACATCTAAAATGAATCATCTAAGTTTCCACCTTAGAAAACTAGAAAATTTAGCTCAAATTAATCCAACTTACATAAAAAGGGAACAATAATTATGGTAGAAATTAATGAAATTGAAAACAGGAACCCAATGAAAAGCTAGGCTTGTCGTCTGAAAAGGTCAATAAAATTAGTAAGTCACTAGCCAGGCTAGGTAAAAAAAAGAAAAGAAAAAAAAGAAAAGAAAAAGATGACACAAATTACTTAGATATAAAACAGGGGAGATGTCTACAAACACCACATACAGTAGTAAAAGGACAATAAAGAAATACTATAAGTCTGTTCTTACAAATTTGATATCTCATATGAATGGAACAAATCTCTTGTGAGACACAACATGCCAAAACTCACACAAGAGAAAGTTGATCATTTGAATAGACCTATATTTATTAAAGAAAGATAATTAATAATTAAAAACTTTCCAAGACTCAAAGCACCAGGCCCAGAGGGATTCACTGGTAGAGTCTACTGAACATTTAAGGAAAAAATTATGCCGATTTTCTATGTCTTCCAGAGTTTAGAAGCAGAAGGAATATATTCACTAATCACTCTTCATTTGAGTCTATTCTGATATTCGATATTCTATCAGATGAATTTTATTTATTTTGACAAATTTTATATGTCCAAGGTTTCTTATTGGCTCCTATTTTGTGGACTAAATTTTCTTTTCATCACTTTGAGGATATAATCTATCCTAGAGTCTTGTTCTTCTTACTCAAGTCATACCATTTCATTAGGTGTTAGTTCTCTTCCTTTAGACCTATACCTGCTTTCCAGGGGATTGTCTTTCTTACATGACTGGAAATTTTTCCTTGTGTGTTCATTTTACTGTGCATACTGTAGAGGGGAAGGATGATGCAGGAAGAGTCTTCTTTACACAGGCATCTCATCCAAGCCTGGAACACCTCCTGCTCGCTCTCCACCTCCCCCCCCACCCCGTGCTCCATATCTACTCCCCCATCATGAGTTTTTTGTATATTGCTTTTGATTTAATCTGATTTGACTGTCTGCCACCTTCCAGTGATTCATTTCTTGTCCACTTATAGAATGGCTTTTCTATTTTTAATTATGTTATGCATTTTAAAAATATGCTGTTAAAAGTGGGACTACATCAAACTAAAATGCTTCTGCATAGCAAAGGAAACCATCAGCAAAATGAAAAGGCAAATTACCAAATGGAAGAAAATACCTGCAAATCATATATCTGATAAAGGTTTAATATCCAAAATATATAAAGAACTCATACAATTCAATGGCAAAAAAAAAATCTGATTAAAAAAATTAGCAGATATCTGAAGAGAAATTTTTCTAAAGAATACTAGATATTACTTCACAAATGTTAAAATGGCTATTATTTAAGAATAGCTATTATTAAACAGAAAAAAATACATAAGAAATGACCAGTGTTGGTAAGGCTGTGGAGAAAGGAACCCTCATGCACTGTTGTTGGGAATGTAACTTGGTGCAGTTGCTGTGAAAAACATGTGGGGTTTCCTCAAGAAATTATAAATTGAACTACCACAGGATTTAGTAATTCTACCTTGGGTATTTATTCAAAGAAAATGAAAACACTAACTTGAAAAGATATATGCAACCCCATGTTCATTACAACATTATTTACAGTAGACAAGACATGGGGCAACCTAAGTGTGTACTAATGAATGAATGGATAAAGAAGATGTGTGACTCACACACACACTGGAATACCATTCAGCCATAAAAAGGAAGAAAATCATGCCATTTGGAACAACATGGTTGGAACTTGAGGGCGTTATTCTAAGTGAAGTAAGTCAGACAGAGAAAGGCAGTCAATTGTATGATACCACTTATATATGTAATCTAAACAAAAAGAAAAAAAAATTGAGCTCAAGGATATAGACAATATGATTGGTGGTTACCAGATGTTGGGGAAGTAATGGGGTATAAATGGGGGTAAAAGCTAAAAGCACCCTGTTATAAAATAAATGTCATAGAAGTATTTGTATAACATGGAAGCTATAGTTAACAATACTGTATTGTGTGTTTGAAAGTTGCGAAGAGACTAAATCTTAAAAGTTTCCATCCCAAGGGAAAAAAATTGTAACAATGAATAGTAATGGATGTTTACTAGACTTATTGTAGTGGCCATCCATAATACATACAAATATCAAATTGTTATGTTTTACACCTGAGACTAATATAATATGATGATTATATCTAAGTAAAAAAAAATAGGCTGTTGAGCATTCAGTAAGGGGATGTTGTCTAGAGTACGTACTTAGTCAAGTATCTTGGGGTAATTCTGAAACAACTTTCTATGTTTGAAACCATGTGAAGAAATTACCAATAAAATCAGTTTTAGGTTTTACTTTTTAAAAAAATATAAAAAATATAAAACATAAATACATGAATACACTGAATAACATTACAGGAAACAATCCAAGGGAGATGCCTGTAGTAAACATGACAAAAGATTCATACAATCCTATAAGAAAAATGTTAAGGTCCCAATAGATAATTAGAAAGATGTATTAACTGAGAATTTAAGTGACAAAAATAAACATGAATAAAAATAAAAATAAAACCTTAGTAGTAAATAAAATATAAATTTAAAACTGAGAAACTGTTTTACATTTGACAAATTCATAAAAAATTAATTTTAATGAGAATATTTAATGCTAGCAAGAGTGTTGTAAAATAAACATTTTCATACAAGGGGGTCCAAATAAAACCAGAATTTATTTATAAAAATTATTGTATTTATTCTTACATGTTTAAACTTCAGTCACCTTCAAAGCACTCTCCATCTGATGGAGTACACCTACTGAGACTTTTTTCACCTCTCAAGACAGTTTTTGAACTTGTCAATTTTGATGACTTTTAGTACTTTTGCTGTTTTTTGTTTCACCTCTTCCACATCAGCAAAACATTTTCCTTTATGGGATTTTTTCATCTGAGAAAATAAAAGAAAGTCATCTAGGGCAAGATTAGGTGAATAGGGAGGGTGAGGTGTGGGAGTCATGCCATTTTTTGGTCAAAAACTGCTTAACATTCAGTGCTATGTGGGCAGGTGTGCTTGTAAATCACCCATCATGAAATGGGCAAATGCACTGAAAGAGTCTTCAAAAAAATTCACTAAAGCTAAACCCAGCCTCCCAGAACAACACCAGCTGGTGCACTGATACAGGTTGGTCCCAACAGTCACCTAGCATGAGAAGACTGTACTACAAGAGGCTCGTCCTTCAGGAGATAATCCTGTTTTTTGGGGGGTCCTCCCTTGTATAGTGCTAATGATTATTGGAATGAACTATTTGCCAATGCTTTTGAAATACCTTTAAAGTTTTAACTATTTCATCTAGATATGTGACCATCTCTTTAAAATACATCTAAATGAGCATATTGTTTTATACGAGATTTATAAAGTAATAAATAAGTGTGTAATGATAGAATAACAGTTAAATTGCATTATAGTTCAAGCACATTATAAACTATTCAGTAAGCATTAAAACTGATGTTTATGAAGACATTTTTATGGGGACATGCTAGTGAGGGACTGGATGAAAGGAGGTGAAGGGATTAGCCAAAGAATTATCCATTAGTCTATGGACAAGCCATAGGCTCACATCATGCAGTGATGGCAAGAGGAAAGGTGGGTGAGGGGCGGGTGGAAGTGGGCAAAGGGCAGAAAGTGGTGACATCTGTATTAGTGTCAACAATAAAAATAAAGGGAAAAATAAAGTGCAGCATAACTATGTATACAGTTTGTTTTCAACCTAAAAATATACATGTCGATAAACTAGAAATTGAAAGGAAATTTGTAGAAATATCAAAAATTGTATGTAATTAATGGGTTCATTTTCAATTTTAACTTTTTCCAGTGTTTTCTAAAGCATCTGTAGTAAGGAAGTAATACTTTGATAGACAATGACAATAGCTATTTCAACAATTAATCACTTGACAAATACTTCATTTCTCAGAATCCTTCCCTTTTATTGCATGTCTGACAATTTTCCCTCATTCCGTTAGTTTTCTGGGGTTACTGTAACAAAGTACTAATAACTTGGAGGCTAAAAAGAACAGAAATTTATCGTAACACAGTCCCAGAGGCTAGAAGTCCAAACCAAAGTGTTAGCAGGTCTGTGATCCTCTTGGAGCCTGTAGGGGAGAACCCTCTTCCCTGTCCTAACATTTGGTGGGGGCCACAACCCCTGGTGTCCCTTGGCCTGTGACTGAACTCCAGTCTCTGCATCCACCCTCGCTCGGCTTTCTCCCCGTGTCCGCACCTCTCCTTCCTTCCGTGCAGGCCAGTCTCTGGGTGAGATTTCTCCTTCTCGGAAGAACACCAGTCGCGTTGGATTAGGGCTCACCCCGATGACTTCATTTTGGCTTACCTCTGTGAGGACCCTATTCTCAAATGAGGTCACATCCTAAAACATATGTTAGGGCTTCAGCAAATGTTTTTCCCGGAGGGACATAATTCAACTCCCGATGCTCCTGCTCGGCACGCTATGGCACCTCGCCTGTTCTTGTCTTCAGAGAGATGACCTCTGAACTCTGAAAATCTCTCAACCCTTTCAATGACCAATTATGTGCTGAACGAGGATGCCATTGATTAGAGGCTTCTTCTCTATTACTTGGAAATTTCTTTATAACAAAAGGCTGGGCTTAGGGAGGGGTTGATGCCCAGTAATGGCTTATGGGATCAGACACTAGTGACAGACTGGAAGATATTTCCTGCACCTCAGTAATCGTACAGGAAAAGTGAAACACTACCTCATGTAAAGCAGTGGGTGCAGAACTGAAAAGCTGTCACCACCCTGGCTCACTAGGGACAACTAAGGCAGAAAAGATTCAGGATTATTGAGAAGAGGCCGAAATGTCATGTTACATAATATGCCTAGTGACCCTTTAAATTGCTTCCTTAATTTAACACTGTGATATTTTGCTTAGAGAAACTTCTCTTGGAAGCAGTGGTAACCGTTTTGAAGCAGAAAATTATACATGAACCCAGAGCCAGTTTCCTTGCTTTTTAAAATTTTTTCAAAACTTTCATTCGCAATATAAATTTAGGTGATCTTGGTAAGTCCCAGTAAAATGCATTAAATAAGGTATCAATTAAGTGCTCAGGAGACACTAAGTGTTACTTATTCACCAAATGGATTATATATCCAATCCTCAAAGTAAATCTTCCTTATTTAATTCTGAAGACAGTAAGGGGGAAATCTGGCAACAGTTAAGTACCAATATTTGTGGTTCCCCCACCCCTACTCCTTGGGCAGCCCAAATAAAGAATAATGGTGTTCTGATACGCATGATGAATTATATTCAGGGGAGATTTTTGATTTTAAAGTGCCTTTGAATTCAGTGTCAGCATATATTATTTAGATTTATATATTAAACGACAGAACGATTTCTTCTACTCCATTTCCGCATTTAAAATGTATGGGCTGCACGATGTGGCACCTATAGGCAGACTTACTGAACTAACTCCAGAGGCAGCCCTCTTGCGGAATCAGCCATAAACCATTATTTCCGTGTGACTCTGCGGCACCACATTGGGAGAAAATGCCAATTTTTTTTTTTTAGCAACAGTCGTTTCTTTGGTCCTATCCATTCAGGCTCACTACAGCAGAATGAGTGGCTTTGACAAAGTGAAGATTATTCAAAGTCACACCCAAATTACAGACTTATGTCCTTTCTCTGGGAAACTGTGGATCATCCCAATGGAGGGCCTCTGTCTGAAATTCTCTACATTCAAAGTTAAGGCCCATTGCAAGATTCAAGCCCATTATATTAGAACTTTTTCTGGGGATTGTCATTCTGAGTGAAATGACGATTTATAACAAAAAATATTTAGATATAAGTACAATTCAAGCAAAACTGGTATTTCAAATAGATAGTCTCTGAAATTTATATGCAGAGGGTTACTAAGGGTATAAGGTAAACATCAGTTCTGCATTTTTTTCAAAGGCATTGTTTGGTTTTTGTTTTTCCTCCTTTCTCCACATATGCCTCATTCTATGATATCGAACTCAGAGAAACGCTACAAAACTCCAAACACATGACTTGCAGGCATAAATTGTCATACCACCTATAGGGTTTCTTAGCAAACCAACTGGGCATCTGCTGACCTATAGGCCCAACTTCCTCCAGAATTATTTTTCTGGTGTACATTACTCCCCATATCTTGAGTTCCTCAGTACTTGATCATTGAGGAAAGATTAAGGGCTTGACTAGCTCCAGTGTAAGGCTGACAGCTGACCCTTACCTAGCAGGTGCTCAAGAATACAACTGCAGCATGCAAAGGGCTGAAAGGGGACTGATGCTAGACCAGGTCCATACTACCAGGACTGATTTGGGAACTACAGCCCAGCAAGTCAAATGCCAACACATAAAAAATCACTTAGGCCTAGGCCAATGACCTTGCTGGGCATCAGGTTGACTGACCTTGTTTCTTCCCCACCCCCGGAAGTGACATGTATAAGGGAAAGGACATGGTGCTTGGGCAGCATCAAAGACCAGTTAGGGCAGGGATAAGCCTAGCAGGGAAATGGGTTGTGAAGTAGAAATTGAGATTAAAATGGAGAAATAGAAATTGGGAAAATGTGGCCAGGCAGAGGAGGGATGTTTGCAGTCTAGGGCGCTGAGCCCACTCAATCACGCTTGTGGTGATGACTCCTGCCCAAAGACCCGTTCGGCACAGCCCCAGCCTGTCTCCCACCAGCACTCTCTACTGCCTCATGCTGGATTGCAGGGGTGTGGCCCCTCCTTTGGGCTCCAGAAGGTCTGTCTGAGCCACCTGAAAACAGCATGTTGGCAGCACTGAGAGAATATACTCTCCTCTTAGTTGACCACGGAATGCGACTGTCACTGACCTAAACTTACAGTAGCTGTTTTGGCAGGATCTTCACTTTTAACCACAGTAGAAGGGGGTCAAAGCAAACTTTGCCTCCGTATTTAATGCCACTCAGTACAACATCCCCTACCCATGCCAATATATAATTACCCTTACCAAAATCATGTTGACTTTTTAGTTTCTCGTAAGTATGGTTTTAAAGAGAGCAGTTTATAGACAACAGATCTAATACGAGAAACAGCCAAATGTTATGGAACACATTTCTTGAGAAAGAGGGCTTTCAACATATTTGTTGAAGTCATTTTCATGTATCTATTTCTTAGAAGATTGTGCCTGTTTTGTAATTCTTTTCCAACACTCTTGGACCAATGCCAGTGAAATAAGTGATGTCATGTGGATGCTTATCTCTACAGGGAAAGCAGAAATACTCTGTTGTCGAGTAAGATGTGAGCGGAGACTCGACCAAGATGCAACATTGGAGGCTCCTGAGCCCCTCCCACCCCCCACAGACACGCTGAGTGTGCAGAAGAACCATTTCCGCTGAAAGACATCAGAAATCAGCCGAGCAACTCTGACACATCAAACAAATGAGAAAATAACCACATTCAAAAGGGTAGGAAAGGCTGAGACATACTCTGGTCATAAGCCCCACCAGATCTCAGTGCCATGCAATTGTTTGGGGACCCCCAACTCCCAGATTCTCTTCAAAGAGCAAAGGGTTTGAATTCCACATCTAGTGTCCCAACTTTTAAGACTCCCACTGGATGGATGGGCTCCCAGAACACCTAGCTCTGAAGGCCAACAAGGCGTGTATCCATGAGACCCAGAAAACTACCACAAATAAAGAAGCAGTTATTAATAGGTGCACAAGCACATGCCCCACAGCTATGCCCTCAGGGCTCAGAGCTCAGGGAACAGGCAAAACAAAAGCAGCCCACCCCCAGGTCCGTCCTGGAAAGACGTTTACCTGCGTATTTTAAAAGCTGCTTGGGAAGGCCAGGTAATGCCGCAGGCATTTGGGGCTGGCTACGAGCCTCCCCAGAGACCGAGGAGGCTAAGGGCCACCTCTCCCTGCCTCTCCCAAGTTGCCAGTAGCTCCCTGGAAGGAGTTGGTACAAACAACTGCATCCCAGCTTTAAGGGCTGTCGCCTAGGGGATGGATCCCCAAATCCCTGGCTCTGATAACCAGCAGGGCTTTATTCCCCAAATCACATAGGACTGCAGCAAACAAAGATGCAGTACTTACTGGGTGCACCATACACTTTCCACAGGTGTCCTCCTAGGGCTCAGCACAGAGGGAGCAGGGAAAAAATTCCCAGTCTTCTCCGGAAAGGGGTGCGTCTATATACTTTAAAAGCTGCTGCCTGAGAGCAAGGGCTCTAATTTAGCAGGCATCTAGGGGCTGGCTGCCATCCTCCAGTGACCAGGCATGCCAGTGGACAGCTCTCCCCGCTTCCACCTTCGGGCTGCTCCGACGATAAAATGAAGGCACCTGGAAGGAGCTTGCATGCACATACTGCAACGTGGCTTTAGTTGTTGTCACCTGAGGGATGGGCCCCCAGATGACCTGCCCACCTTCCCACCTCTCCCCCCACATACCTGGACCCAGCACAGAGAAAATAGACAAAAACACTCATTTCCCAGTGTCTACCTGGATAGGAGATTAACTGCATACTTTCCCAGTTGCTGCCCGAGAGTCTAGGTGCTAATCAACCTGCAATCAACACTATACAAGAATGAGTTGAGTTCTATACACCTACAAACTGTCAGAGAGAGAAATTAAGAAAACAATCCCACTGACAACAGCAACAAAAAGAATAAAATACTTTGGAATAAATTTAACCAAGGAGGCGAAAGACAGTAGATCTTAAGTATTCTCACATATACGAAAGGTAAATATGGGAGGCGATGGGTGTGTTAATTAACTGGATGGAGGAAATCTTTTCAAAATGTATTAATTTATCAAATTATTTCATTGTATGCCTTAAATATCTTACTATTTTGTCAATTATACCTCAATAAAGCTGAAAAAATAAAATATGGGAGAAAAATGGAAATTATCGGAGGGGACTGCTTAAAATTGTCAGTTACTGTAGTTAGTATAAATGTTCCAAAAAATTTAGTTGTATGAGCATCACCTGAAAATCTCTGTTGAGTCATATAACCATTTGAGAATGGCAGATGTATTAAATTTAGAAAATCACCATAGGTGAGATGGTTTTCCTGATTGATTCTTAGAGATTTAATTATGAATGTTGAATGCAAACTATATTCTGAGAAAAATTATAAACATTACTTTAAACGGTGAATTATAATTTTAATTATTCTATATTTCAAAGGAACAACTGCCTCTGTTTTTGGAAATGAAATTGCTTTTTGTAAAAATAAATATAAAATTGAGTAAAATGTTCTCATTGAGTA
Organism: Mormoops blainvillei; assembly: GCA_004026545.1. NCBI lineage: Eukaryota > Metazoa > Chordata > Mammalia > Chiroptera > Mormoopidae > Mormoops > Mormoops blainvillei. Next base: position 11,303 of record PVJD01016646.1, read on the forward strand.
AAATGTTCTCAGTGTTTTCGGTAAAGAAATGCTATTTTTTCATTTGTTTGTTTTTTGTATGTGTACATTCATCTGTGCAATTCAAAATATGAAAACTACGTCTCTATACATTTTTTAATTTTCTGGAAAAATTGTGTGGCAAAATATGTAACTGCTAAAAGATACATATTACTTCTAAAAGAGAGGTCTGTGTTAATTCAATCTACTGAAATATATTTGTAACAATTAGTTAAGCATTATAAAAAAAATGAAAGCATTCAAACAAATGATATGTACATCATCACCAGCACTAAGACAGTTTATTTTGTGTTAATGCAAGTGTAGAAATTTATTTACTCTTTTGAAAAGAATGTATTTTAAATCGTTAACTATGAATTCAGACATATAATTTTGAATGAAATATAATTGAATATGCCTTCGTTTGAATACAGTACAAGCCTGGGCTTCTTCATTCTTTTATAGTGTTTCAAAGTCAATTTTAACAAAGCATCTGGAAGGAAGTTAGATACCAGGTTGCCTTGAATTTATAAAGTAGTTTTCTTCCCAGGAAATCAAGCTAACTTGCATTTATTCTTAAACGATGCTCGTCAGTCTGCCAGTCTTTACTGTGTTCTATTCTGCACTAAAATGTGCCTGGCAGAATGAACACAACTCCTGCCTTTTAACCAAAGGAGCTGAGCCCAAGATGATCCATAAGTGTTATGAGGAGTCTGATTTATTTTTAGACACAATAAACCTCATACATCCATATATGTTATAGGGCTGCATTTGTAGGAAACTTGTCAAAGTAGTCACCTTGGAAGGATAAACATTCCATGAAGTTGCTATTGTATTGGATATACTTGGAAAAAGGTTGGTGTTGCCTTCAGAGCCTGTTAATGGGCCCTGTTAGTGTCACACAGCACTCTGTGAGCACATTCCATTTCCATTAAACCCATCTGCAACTTATCTTCATTGTTCCTTTTATTGTTTCCATGTATTAACTTACCCTATGATGAAGATTTTGTCACCAATGTATATATCCAAAGAATGAGATACCAAAGCTAGTCCCTGCCTTTCATAGATCTGTTTAATAAAAATAATGTTGATAAACATTAGAGAATGCTTCCTAAAAATTTCCTGAAAGCCAGAAACTATTCCAGGCACTTTATTTGCATAATTCCATTTAATGCTCAACACCATCTGTAGAAAAAACTTTTTAAAGGAGATATTGGGAGATTGTATAATTTGCCTATGGCCATAGCTACTAAAATGCTCTCCATAAGCAAGTTCAAATTGCCCATTTTCAAGTTATTTACGATCAAGGCAAGAAAAACATGGGTAACTGACACAAACATGCCACTAGCAATGCACAGAGTGACAAAGAAAGTCTTATAGTCTAAATATTAATGAATTTTCAAGAATAGGCATGCTCTGTTTTGTCAGATAATCAGGCTGGCACTGGGCAGCACTGTGTGCAAAAGAAAGACCCTCACTCTTGGATTCAGGCTGATTCAGGTTCTGTGGTATCTGAAGCATATTTAATTTGGGGAGTAAAATATTATAAAAGTATGAATAAAAACAGAATAGTGCATATTTATTAGAAATAAAAAATCTCAAAGAATTTAAAAAATTAAACCATCAAGTATCACATTAATATTAGCAACAATACACCTGTCAACCCTTTATTTTTTATAATTTTTGGTACATGTTGTTTGTTTCTTCCAATGGCAATGATTTTATAATATAATTTTTAAAAAAGAACAGAAAAGTAATATTCAACTTCTTCTCTAACATGGCTGATGGAAAGTTGGGTATGTTTTTAAAAACTATTGACTCAAAAGTCTCTATGTTGCTCTTTTTTAAACTAAGATAATGCCATATCTGTTTAGAAAGTGCTTCTTGCCTGGAGGAAGTCACCAGAGAACTGCAATAACAGTTGCTTGTCCAGCTTGGCTATGGCCTCCCTTCCCATTCCAGCCCTCACTGTGCAGAGTGTGGCATAGCCATGAAGCCCAGTCATGGTAATCTCTGATCAGTGAGCAATGACGCAAACTCTGAATCAAGCCCTGTTTCTTTAAGTCAAGGATGGATCCAAAGCTTGATGAGATCTACCCAGCACAGATCTAACTATTGGAGGTAAACCTGGTAGCCTATTGGCCCATCCTCAGCATCAGGACCACCATTATGGGATAGAGGGTGTTACCCATGGTGGGAAGCACACAATGCTCCCAGCACCTCTTCACATCTATGGCGAGGGCACCAAGCCATACTTCATTATCTTCCTAATATTGCTTCCTCTGACTATAATACTTTACATATTTGTAGAGAAGTGGGAGATGTCAAGTGACATCCCATGCATTATACAACTATGAAAGTTTCCTAACCAGAGAAATGGCATGTTGTAAAATGAGAAAATCTAGGTGAGGCTGAATACCAGCCCTGAATCTGTCTGGAGTCCTTGGGTCCTTCCTTTGAAAGTTGGCTTTGAAAGTCAACTTTCTGCTAGGTTATCAAAACTTCAAGAGGGAGGTAGCCAACATGGGTATTTGGGAGAAAAATTTAAACTCTTCTCAATGTGAATAAAGAGAAGGATCTTTAAGTCTAACTAGACCATATTGGATTCTACCACTTAACTATTTTTATAAAATGGTAGTAATACATACTGTTGACCATTGAGTAGAGATTAAATGAAATATTATATGTGCAAATGAGAGTGGGCTGCTTGACCTATACATGTTTAATGTTAAAATCCTACTATCTCTCCTGAATCAATCAAGACCAATATTCTTCACCAGTAGAGTGAGTTTTATTGTAAACTGGGCAGGCAGGGTGACATGTTGAGTACTGGTAACTAAATATACATGAAGTCACAGCCAATGTCAGCCTCCATCTCTTTGTATAATATTGCCTTTTTGAGTTTAGCACGTTGACCACACTGGATTGAATCCTTGCTGTAAATCTCTGCTCAGTTGACTAATTCTGAATGTATTCATAATGAGGAAACTTTGTATTGATGACTTACTGACATGAACACTTCTTGATGTGAGTGACCCCTGCTATGTTGTTCAACCCACTAAATTGGATTTTCTTCAGCATTGCTGCTGGCCTCTCTGAAACCTAGAATTACCCAAGTCCTGTGGCACGGAGGGACTGGCTACAAAGCTCAGTCATTTGGTTTCATCTACTGCTTTCATGCTTCTCTTTCCTGCTAGCTCATGCTGCTAAGTTCTCAGCAAGTAGGAGGATCTAATCCAGTCTCTCAGGACACTTCCCAGAGAGGTGCACAAAACCATTCTGAATAACACAATGCTTGAAAAATATGTATTAACTCCCGGGATGACTAGTCTATAAAAACCACATGTATTTGAATAAAAACTGTAAAGAGCAAAATAATGCTAAGAACTTTACCTTCATTATCTCTCTTATTCATCAGCACTCCATAGGGACCTACTAAAATTATGCCCATTTTATAAATCAGGGTCTGTCTTCTATGGCTGATGGCTCTGGGCTGCCACCTATTTTTGTGTGACCTGTTGACAATGAACATTTTTTAAATTATTAAGTGGTTGAAGCATAAAGAAAGAATAATACTTTTTGACACAGAGAAAGTTTGTGAAATTGAAACTGCATATTCATAAATGAAGTTTTACTACAATATGGCCACATCCGTTTATTTACATTCTGTCTGTGGGTGAGTTTGCTCTACAAGACAGAGCGGAGTATTTGCACCAGAGACTTTGTGGCTGGCTTTGCCAAAAATATTTACTATCTGACCCTTAATTGAAAAACTTTGTTGATCCCGTTTACAAATAATGGAGCTAAAGATGAGAGAATTCAGTAACTTACCCTGGCCTCCCCTAAAGGTAGGTGGTGAAGCTGAGAAAAAACCTGGGTCTGATTGATTCAAGAGATCATACATTAACAACTATATGCTGTGGCTATAGTTCTGGTTGTTACCAAATTTAGTGAATCTCACACACAGGAAGTAATCACATTTTAATGAATCTGTAGTCATCTTTTCTGTCTTGACCATTGCAGATAGGTTTGGCAGAGGGTGACTGCTACCACTTCCGTAAAATGGTGTGCTGCCGAATTTATAAGGAGAGCGTTTAGCTTTGTTGACATCTGTGTGGTGCAGTAAAGTTCTGGTCCTGTTTCAAGTGGAATGATTGCCAAGCCCCATATTACAAACACTTCTACTTCTAACCTAACTTCAAAAGCACAGCACATATGCTAGGCTTTTGAATTGGATGAAAGGTATGGGACCATGCCCAAGAGATAATTACAAGTGATTATTCAAATTATACATTCACTTAATTGCCAGTAAAGACAAAAAAATAATCCCTTCCTGATTTTAGAAGCCAGAAATGGTGGCAAACGATTCAATCCATTAAATAAATAGAAAAGAATTCCATCATAAAAATCATTATCTAAGAGCAACATTTTAATATCCAACATTCATTTTTAAAATTTTTTTAAAAAAATGAAATTGTATTTTTTCCATTACCATTTATCCCCCTTATACGCTCCTCCCCTGGCAATCACCACACTGTCATCCAACATTCATTTTAAGATTGGCTTTTAATATAAATATTAAAAATGCATTTGTAATATTTTATTTGTATCTTAACAACTGTTAAATTTTAGATCTGATGATTTAAAATAATTATACAGTCTGGTTTTTTTTTTTCACCCCACTGGCACATAATGCTAATTTTCAAGAATGCTATCATTTAACATATTAGAGCATAAAATCAGGTACATGAAGGAATAAGGAACACTGTTTTTTAATATTTTAAGAGCTGCATAAACTGCATAGACCATCTCTGCAGAGACTACTAGCAAGTGACAAAGTAATAGTATTGTGATGCTACATTGACTTATTAATCAACAAAGTTATAATGGTGTTATCACCTGCTATCCTCATTGCCGATGGTATCAGGATCTTTGGATAGAAACACTTAATCTGCATTCATGACATGCAGTCCACTCTGGAAGGCTTCATCCTTCAATTAGTAGTGTGTTAGATCTTAGAATATCTGTTTCTGTGCCTTGGCTTTAAAGGTAAATGGCACATCTTGGAAGAGTGCTGCTTTTATAGAGCTATTGCTTACCTTAGTGGAGGAGTAAAAGAGGTAAGGTGTTATTATTTAAAATTCTAGGTAAGAAAAAAGAAAATCGCCCTGGCTGGTGTGGTTCAGTGGATTGAGTGCTGTCCTGTGAATCAAAGGGTCGCTGGTTCAGTTCCCAATCTAAGGCACACACCTGGGTTGCAGGCCAGGTCCCCAGTATGGAGTGTGCAAGAGGCAACCACACATTGATGCTCCTCTCCCTCTCTTTCTCCCTCCCTTCCTCTCTCTAAAAATAAATAAATTAAAAGATTTTTTAAATGGACATAAGTATTAGAAAATTACAAAGGGTGAAATACTTGCTAAAAATTAAGTCTGGGTTTCGTATTTTCAGTTCCATTTGTAAGGAGTTTAGAAGTTGTGACTCAGTAGTAACAACAGGTAAAAAACTGTCCAGACTGAAAAATCAGTATCTCTGGGATTTGCAAGAGATGGGAAAACCAGCGCCATGAGAACTGGAGTCACACACATGAAAGCCGAGAGCCAAGGCTCACTGGGCAGCAGCCACAGACAGAAACTGCCTCGGGAACAAGTGCGGGAAGGAGGAACACCCGACTGAAATTGAAGAATTGTTGGAGTCTCAGTGGGAACAACTCTGAGAGTAAAAACTCCAGGAGGACCCAGTGAGATGCGGGACCCCACCTATTGGGAATTACCTAGAGGAAGTCAGCCAGATTCCCACAGGGAAAATGGAAAAGAAACCATTTTGAAATACTCCAAAGCACCCTGCCTTAATAAGCCCTGCTCTCAGAAGACACTAGTTAACCAGAACCTGACTGGCTGAGGTATTATCGGAGCCTAAAAAAAATTGCCTAAGGGGAATACCCCAATAAAGCTCACTCTAGCCATCCTGTTCTACCGCGGTGGTGGTGGGGATGGGAGAAAAAATTGAGAAAGACTCATTCCCTGAACAAGTTCTCTAAACAAGCTCTCTAAAGCTCTCTAAAAGTGAGACCTTATCATAGGACTATAGAATGTCTTCTCCCCTTCACCCTCCCACCCTGACAACCTACACCTCAATACCACATCACTAAAGGTTTATTTACAACTGTTTCTTTTAACCAGTAAGTCATGTTCCGTATCAAACAAAAAACAAAAAACAAAAAACCCCACAAAAACACAAACAAACAACGCATGCCAAAAGGAGAAAAAAAAATCCCCACAAAAGATTGAGTAAACATTACTAGATATGGCAGGATTGTTGGAATTACCAGACTGAGCATACAAAACAACTCTGTTTAATACACTAATGGATCTGCCTGATAAAGTTCACAGTATGCAAGAACACAACGAAAACAGGGAGATGGACATCCTAAGAAGGAACCAACAGAAATGCTACCATTCCGGTGAGTGATGTCAATAATGAGAATACGCATGTGTGGGGGGAGAAGTATAAGAAAAGTCTCTGTACTCTCCTGTTAATTTTGCTCATAAACTTAAAACTGCTCTAAAAATTAGTCTTTAAATAAGAAGATTAAAGCAAATAAGATATTCCAAAACTGTCTTTTTACTTTTAGTGTCTTTGACTAATTCTCTGGACAAAGATTGCTCCCAAATTAAACTATTTTTATATATGTAGTAAGTACAGTGTGTGAATCTTCACCTGGTTATGTTTCTTTCATCTTCTGAGTCTTAGTATTTTGTCTGCCTGCCTCTGGTTAAACTTCTGGTGTTTTACTATTGCTGTTTATTTACTTAAGTCACTCTGCTGGATTCATCATATTGTAAACTCTGTGAAGGCAGGTGCTGAATCTTAAAAAACGTTTTCACTTTCTAATATAAGGAATTAATGAAAAATCACTGACTTGACTTAAATGAAACATTTAATTGTGAAAATGCACATTATAATGACAGATGCATGCTTTTGTGGGACATACACAGAGAAGATATTATGTGCCATAAAATTTTCTGTGCTAACCTAATGAAAATCTGTTCACTGTGAATGTCTGATTTGCTTTGATTTTTCTCAAAGACAAAGATTAGATAAATGTGAAGTGGGGAGGAAAATTTACTTCTTTTAGCAAAAAAAAATACATAAGAAGAAGGAGAACTTCAGAGAGTAGTAAGAAGATTAGACCTGAAAAGAACTTGCAACTCCCAAGGCAAGGATGATACAAGGTAGAAGGTTAGGAGCATTGGAGAGCGTCCAATCCGAACATATTTTTCGGCATTATTTTCCTTCTAGGCACAGTCGCAGCAGCCAAGAATGTTCCTCTCGTTTCCCATATCTAATACTTATGGAACATTCAGTACATGCTGAGCACTGTTCTAGGAACCATAATAGTTTGTATTCTAAGTACCTCAAATTAATTTCTCTGAGGTGAACAGATAAATATGATTCTTTATTCTAATCTGTGATAATAAAGTTGGTCTAAACTTTGTGGTTAAGACACTAATGGGCATACAGTATGTTTTGAGTCATAGTCGATTAATTCAATGAAAGATGACTCGGTTCTAAACATTTTTTTTTTTCTTTCATGGGCTTTGAAATCTAATCACCTTCATTTGAATTCTGATTCTACCATTTACTCTGTCCTTATATCCTTTGAGGCTGTGAAGGAAAATCTATAAGCTTCAGTCTCCTCATTGGGTAAATGGAAATAACAGTAAGACTTAACCCATAAAATTTCTGTGAGGATCACTTGAAACAATGCATCAGCTCTCCGTAAATACTATCATAATTAGTGCTGATCTATTGTGCAGCTGTCCCTACTATGGCTCTCTTGACCCCTGGGGAAGACATTTTTTAATGGATAATTAATGCTGATAAAGTTTGAATTTATTAACTGGACTTCAGTAAGGTAATATTTGTCCTTTCAGGATGCTTTATAGAAAAATAATTCCTGCAAGCCTGTGAATCCTGTTTTCTCTTTCCACACTTAACAAAGCACAAATCATATATCTTGATAATATTTCCATTTTTATTTCAATTTTTTTTCTACCTAGGGCCATATAATAAGATGTATTAAAGCAGCGGCCCCCAACCATTTTGGCACCAGGGACTGGTTTCGTGTGAGACGCTAGGGGGGTGGGGGCGCAGGAGGCGGAGTCAGGCGAGCTTCACCGGCGGCCCGCAGGTTGGGGACCCCTGTGTTGAAGTGCATCATAATTCATTAGTTATTGAAATTTAATCTAAATAGAATATAAATCAATGCTTTTTTTTTTTTTTTTGATAAAGCTCTAATGGTGAAGTCTCTACTTGACCCTAGTATTTTAAAAAGAGAGTCCTTCTGAATACGCACTCTTCCCTACGGTCCACTCTGAGCGTGAACACCCGTACTCTCACTGGCTTTTCTGGTATTAATTATAACGACTATTCTTTAGTTTTGCGACTGCAAGGAAATACCCAGTTTCATAGACTCTCCAGGCACACAAAGCCACTCCTTAGTTTATACTCGTGCAGCCTATCTTTCTGATTTTTAAAAAATTGAATGCCATTCTGTGTTTTCAAATACTTTTTTTTTTTAATTTACCAACATCAGTTTCAATCTTATTTTCAGGGCACAAACTAGAGTGTCCTGAGATGGTGCTATGTAAATGGATAAAATACTTTTTGTATTGCAGCATTCAGCTTAATGATCAAGTCAAATACTACATGGTCCCACTGAACTGCCTTTTTTATTGTCACCTCCCACACCAGTGACACTTTGTCTCAAATCTATTTAAGCTGATCAAATAAATGTATTAAGTAATGAACAACTGAGTATCACTAAGTTCTTGATATTAACAGGTCATCTAGACTTCTAAAAAGTGACAAACAACAGTTTTTGGATGATTTAGTAGATATTCATCTGTAGTACTACATTTAAGAACCAAAAAGCTTGTCCTGACAGATGTGACTC
>PVJD01016647.1:0-20249 GCA_004026545.1 Mormoops blainvillei
AAAACTCTGCAACTGGTGGAAGTGTGTTGCCAAAGTTGAGAACCCCTGATCTAAGGCGGTGTTTCTCATCCTTGGCTACTTAATCAAAATTACCTTGGGCACTTGTTAAAACTATAGATTCTTAGGCCTCTCCCTCAAGAATCTAATTCCATAAGTCTGAGGCCAGCTAAAGGAATCTTGTATTTTTACAAGCACCCTTGAGACTCCTGATAATTAGCCAAGTTTGAGAAATTTGTGAACATCCAATAAAGATGCAAAACAAGCTAGACTGGTCTGGTTTTTGTTTTACAACAAAATTTCCTCAAACTCATTTTACTGCTGTGTGTGTTTGTGTATGTGTATTTGACTTAGCTGTCAAGAGCATTCAAAAACCAACTTGCAAAATTTACTTTATAGAAACATGCACACCATACATTAAATAGTGGTAAGGTATCTGTGTATATGTAATTGCTTTAAACACACACACACAAACACCTTTTAAAATGATATTTTTGTTTGGGGAGCATTTATTTCTTTACAATGAGATTCTACTTTCCTCATCAATCTGAATCACTATGTTCTAGCCAAATTTGGTATTTGTAACTGACATTCTTGAAGTCTGACAGCATTGGGTCTAAAATGCATATATTCAAACACATTTCCTTCAATTTCCTCCAGGTCTTCCCTGCTTGAACACCTCACTGTCATCTTCGTTTGGGAGATAACAGCACTAATTGGGGGTGGGGAGGGAATTCCGTTCTGCTGACCAGCCTGTTCAAGCGGCTCTGCCCAATGATACTCTCTACAAAACTGCTTCTTGTTAGACAGGTATCTTTCAACCAGGGATCAGATGTAACTACCAAGTCCAGATGGGTGGGGTCGAGATGAAAAAACTCTTATATTTTCATAATTTAAATATTATATGCAGTATCCTTTCTTTATTGTTGTTCAATTACAGTTGTCCCGGTTTCCCCCACCTCTTGCTCTCCCCTGCGCCAGTCAGTCCCCACCCTGTTGTCCATTCTAATTACAGTGTCTCTTTTGCACATTTGTACTTCTCAAATTGACCTGGGGTTCAAGAAATACACATTGCATCTAAAAAGATATTTTTGCAAATTATATTCAGGAAATACGAAGTTGTGGCTGCAGACACAGTAGGATTTCTACACTGAACCAACAAACAAAACAATACAAATTAATAAAACAGTATCATCATCAACAATAATAAAATAACACATTTTGAGACAGTAACAAATTAGGTTTTCTTTCTTTTTTTTTTCTTCACTGTACTCTTCCTTTTTTACCTGTGGATTTTTTTACTTAGATCTTCCAGTGCTCTGTAGCTAAATTGTTTTTTACTTAGTCTCGATATATTTATTTTGTTTTAATTCTTCTACTAGACAGTAAAATATTATATTTTTCTTCCTTCTTTCCTTCTTTCCTTCCTTCTTTCCTTCCTTTTTTCCTCTTATTTTTTCTTTCCTCACAATTGGAAATAGAGTCTAAATCTAAAAACAAAACAAACCATATAGAATAGGCAATTAACATTATACTTGTTGGTTAACTACCAACTCTCCAGAGTAAAATAAAAATTTAAACATAACCTGATTTTGAACATGTGTGATTGTCATTATGGGAGGGCCTGGCAAAATACTGTCCCTAATCCAAACTAAATCCACACTCTGAGAATGGAATCAGAAAGTTTCTAAACTCAGCATTTTCTAGACTCACTTTTCCTTAATTATCCCATTGCAGGGGAATTGTCTGTAAACAATTGATTGCAGAAACCCTGTAATACAATGATAATTTGAGCCAAGTGGCTAATTGAGGCTGTTTCATAAAGGGAGTGTGCTGTAAAGGGTGTAGTTTCTTCTGTTTAATGTTAATCACTCTTATTCCAATTGCATAAAGGGAACCACAGTTAATAAATGTAAAGTGTATTTTTAAAGTAGTTTAGTTGAAAAATATTTATAGGTTACTATCTTCCCATACTCCATAACTATTTTTTATATGATATACTATATATGAAAGTTAAAACATATTGATATATGAGGTATGCAGAATTTAGAAATATGAATAATATATTACAATCATAAGCACCTAACATCTAATTCTAGAATTTATAATTATGAAAAAACACTATTTTATAGCTTGATTTTTTTTTTTAATTTTTCACCAATCTACTATTCAAATCAGTAACCCAGATCTATGGACTTATAGAAAGATCTCAGTCTGGCTCCAACCAAGATTAATCATGCAATCTTGGGCACATCATTTTTCTTTGAGTTTTCTCCTTTGGAAATGAAGGATTAAATGAAAATGTACATGAAAGTGTTCTGTAAACTATAATTTGGTATTTTGATACTTTTAAGAAATATTATAAGTATTAAAATTTGAAGAAAATAAGGAAAGTCTAAATAACTAATAACCTTAGGATTTCCATGGTTCAAGGTGTTTAGCATCAGGGACCTAAAATAATCAACTTAATGACATTTTTAGTCCCCTTTTGTGAAAGCAATTCACCAAAATACATTCATTCAGTCTTTCCCAGTTAGGTCGGGACATACATAAGGTACGTAGCATAGAGGTATCATTTCAAGTCAATTTATGGTAATTTTCTTAATCAGCTCTGAAATAAACATCTGTTTTATCATGTTTCCTTTTGTTCTGGCCATGCAGAGCTGCCTTGATCATGTTATGAATCGTGCACTCTCTCTCCTTTGTGCCATTGTTTATCGCGATATCAACAAGAGAAGATTTCCTCTCTTTCTTCCTTTGTTGATAAACTCCTGTACATTTCTCAAGACTCATTTCAAATGTCAGTTTCTGGAAAGACCTCCCTGCCTCTTCTGCTCTGAGTTGGTTAATTGTCATCACTTTGTGCTCCCATCAGAGAGTGAGCTTATTGTAGTCTGGTCACTTTTCACTTTTATTTGAGTAGATCTTGATCTTGTGCATGGGATGTAATAAGCGTTCAATAAACTAGTTGACTCAATCATCCATTTTCTGTCCTTTTCTACCTTTTCTTATTTTTCTCTTTTTTTCATTCCTCTAATTTATTTAACTCATTCATTTTAAATATTTTAAGCAAGCATATTATTTTAAAATTTATAAACTTTGGTATTTTCTGTTAATTTTTTGATATCCTTACTGTCTAATTTTGTGCTGTAGAATTTAAAAGTCATAAATTTTGTGGCTTTGTTCTGAAACATTGAGATGTATGCAGGTATTTCATTTAACAAAAACTAGAACGGTAGAATGCTTCACATTCCACTTTACAACTAAATAGTACAACCAAACTCTTCCTTCAAGTTTATATTCATTTTCTATTATCCATTTTCCAGCATATGAGATAAACAAGGAATATGTCAGGCTACCTATAATCTAATGGGAGTTACAGTATACTTCTTGCCTGTTAGCTGGTTCCTCCTCTCTCCTATGACTCTGTTCCTAGACTTGGGTTTTTCCTCTCTTTCCTCTTATGTAATATATTTATATAAATTAAAATTTATATATTTAAAATTATAAATATATAATATATATGATATTTTATAACATCAGGAAAAATCAAAACAATTCAAGTCATGAATATTCCTCTGAAGTCCAAGTAGGAGGGAAAAAAAAGAAAAGAAAAAAGAGGCACCAGAAGTTAATCATTGATTCTACTTGCCAGCCTGGCCCAATATCCTGTCTTCAGTTGTTCATGGTGTGAATCTGTATATACTTCCTGTTCATCGAGTTCAATATCTATCCTTCTCCGCCTACCAGAACAGTCCATAGGATGTAGTGGTAAAACAATGGGTTCCCTAGAATTCAAATTATTTGCTTACACTAGCAGGACTTCAGCAAAAAATACCATAATGTGCTTCCCTTTCAGAATAGTGTAAAATATCGAAAGAGCCGACATAACACCGGAGGCTAAGTTAAGGTAAAGCTGAGCTTTTTCTCTGGACCTGAGACCTCTGATCTGTTTTAGGAGAAACACCGTGTGTAGGTACCATGCACATTTTCAAAGTACAGGCAAAAATTCTCAGAAACATTCTAGTTCAAATTCACAGGGTGAAACTTTTACCAAGACAACCCAATTTACATGGTATTTCTCTGTCCACATGGGAAAAAATATTTTGCTTGATCATGCAGAGCAATTTCTGCTTCCCTCTATCATTTTTCTCATGACCTTCCAGTATATAAGAAATAGTCACGGTTCATGGCAACCATTGTCAAGGTCGGCAATCTAATCCTCATCTTCACCCTTCGTCCTGAAAAGCAGCAGCAGGACCATTGAAATGAGAGTCTGTTTTAAATTAACCTTAGGTAAAAACAAATTCTGAGGGGCATTTCATGAAGTGCTATGCAGGATCGGAGCAATAGACATTCATTTTTGTTATATCCAAAAGAAGCTGCAGAAGCCTTAGGGAATTGGTTTTATTTTTAAATAACAAAGAAATTAGAAATGAATCTTTTGAGTATGTATCATATTTGTTATATAGAAATGACAATGCTTATATTTCTATCTAACCAACAAATCAATTTGGTAAAGCTCTGGGTGAATTTCGTGGTTGCTACTTCAGAAAATACCAATAGTTTTTCAGGGAAGATTAACATTTCAAAGGACTTAATAAGGCAAAAATACTTTTGTAAAGTTATCAGATCAAATCACAAGGATATAAAAGGCTAGAAAGTAAAAGTGTAAAAATCTCATCTCAAACTCATTGAAGAGTTTTAATTATTAACTTGCTTGGTTTATTTCAAATATGCCAATTCCCATATAGTTTCAAATATATGCCAATTTATTGAAAGAGCATATACATCATTAGAAATAATTCAGTGGTTTGACAGTTGTGAAAAATGCTCAACATTACGACCACACAAATAGTTCAGATTATAATTATAATGTCTTAATTATCAAAATAGCAGGATTATTAATGAAATAATAATATTCAATCTTGGCTTAGATATTTATTATTATATAATGGTCAGTAAGAAGGTACGTTGGTACTCTGCTTTTGTGATGCAAGTTGGTTATATACCAGGAGCCATTAAATACCATTTCTTTTGACCAAGAACTTCTACCTGTGGGACTCTCTGTAGAAGTCCTATATCCAGAAAAAGTTTTATTTATCAAGGTAGTCTTTACAATAATTAAAAATTGGTAACAACTTGAATATCCAATATTAAGGAGTGGCTAAATAATTGTAATGAATTTATTTAAAGGAATTTATTACAGTCGCTAACATATCTATATAGAACCAACCATGACATAAGACAAATGTTTGTTTTCTATTATTCAGAGGTAAATGCATGCTATAAATTTACATTTAAAGCACAGTATGACAACTTTAATATTTTTATATGCATAAACTAGCTTGGAAGCTATGTATTGGAAGATTATCTTTTGATTATGGGTGAAATTTCCCTTCTAATTTTCTATCTTAACAAAGTCTAGGGGCTGAGTATATATTCTTATTTTTTAAATTAACTTTTAATAATATGATTTTTTTGTACATAAGATAAATAAATTAAAGTAAGAATCCATCTATCATTAAAAACAACTACTTTATACATTTAACTTTGGAGGGTACCAAAGAAAATAATAATTGAAGGAAATATCAGGAAGTGAATAAAAGTCCTTCATTATGTTCATTACACCAGGATTTTAATCTTGACCACCTCATAGGAAGTACTTTACCACATTTTCCAAACTTACAGTAGATTGTGAGCTTGTGAGGCTGGAGATCATGTCTTCCTCAGCTTTTGGTCATCAGTAATGCTTAGAGTATAGGAGGTGTTAATAAATGATTGGTAGATAATTGACTTGTATTATTGAAATAAAAATAAAGGAAAGGTTACTATGGTGGACATTGCTTGATTTTCCCATCCAGCTGATATTCCTCCTTTTTTGGTTAATAGACCATAGCTGTCTTTGGGAAATGACCCCTCCGCCACTTCATGTTAGTCTAATGGACAAGATTTGACCAGTGGGATTGTTCCTGCTCAAATTAGTAGAAACAAATCCTGAATTTTCAATTTTGGAATACTAGGGCAATAAGATTTAATCTTGGAGCTTCTGGTGACCATCTTTGCTGCCACACTGAGAAAGCTCAATAATAATGAAGCCAACACAAAGACAAAACTAAGAAATGGAGAGAAACAGTATCTTGGTAACATCATTTGATCACTTGGCTGGAACTATGCCTGAATTTAGGATATCCCTGGACTTTCCATTACATGATCTAACAAATTCCTTTATCCTCAACAATTTTTTTTTTGGTTTCTCTTAAGCCAGTTTGAGTTATGCCTGTGTGCTAAATAGAGAGACCTCTAAATTATACAGAGACATATGTTAACATTTCTTTTGCACAGGTCTGCCAACAGTTATGATAGTAATAGAAAGTGTTAATTTTATGTAAAATTAATCAGTATTCTATACAAACAACCTTAAGAACTCATTGCCAGTAATTATTAGTACCTATGTGTTATTTTTAATTTTTAATAACTTTTTACCCAGATAAAAGTTATGAGTCTATCTAGTGGAATTGAAGGGGCTTTCCACTGCAGGACATTGAGCTAATGGGCTCCAAGATTTCTACTCTCCCATATTAAGATCACACATACTGTTTTACCCCTGTACTGTTCCTTGTCTTTGGTCATGTACATTTAACACAAAGAACCTTGTTATGGCTTCCTTAACGTGTACAGCATTCTTGCCAGTCCAAACTATTTTAGAATAAACTGCATCCCCTGACAGAGATAATAATTCTATTGGTAGGTGGCTATTTTGAGGCCTGGGATTTATTTATACCCAGTACTTTCTGCAAGTTGGTTGTGCATAAACATGAAATTTGTAACTGTATTTCTGTAAGACACATGCTTTGAATTTCACAGGAAAACACATTTTCTTGACATGCCTTAAACTAAGAACTAAAGAACTTCAAGGGCCATATGGATCTTTAGGTTTAAATCGTTCCCCTGTATGACCATAAATCTATGGTAGGAAATGGGTCTTGTAACATTTACACATTTAAAATAAATTCTCCTCTTCCACAGGAGTCTCTGCACTAAGAATGTAATTATTGTCTATTTTTAATTTCAGATGTTATTATTTCCATTTTATAAATGAAGAGACTGTGGCATAAAGGTCTACGTAACTGGCCTAATAGTATATTGTTAATAAGTAATAAAGCCAGCTGTTGAGCCCAGGGAGTCTAGCTGCAGAATCTAAGTTTTTAACGACTGTACTACATTATCAATTATTTAAGTATGTTGTTCAACGTAGATTAAAGCAAACAAAATACAACAAACATACGAGTCACATAAACATAAAATAGAGCTCTTTTTTTTTTTAAAGATTCTTTTTATTTACTTTTAGACAGAGGGAGGGAGGGAGAAAGAGAGGTAGAGAAACATCAGTGTGAGAGAGAAACATTGATTGGTTGCCTCTTGTATGTGCCCAGGCCAGGGACGGAACTGGTAACCCAGGCATCTGCACCAACCAGGAATGAACTGGAGGCCTTTTGTTTTGCGAGATAACACCCAACTAACTGAGCCACACTGGTCAGGGCAAAAACGGAACTTTCTGAAGAATCTGATGGCAGGAAATTGGAAGAGATTAAATTTGTTTTTATTTAAATTGATTTTAAAGTAATTGATTTTATTATAATAAATTGTTTTATTATAAAGTACTTAGATAAGGAAAAATTTGTGTGTAAGTAGAAAATGTGGGAGAAATATTTCTGATGTGACCAGTTTGCAAAACAATGACTTGGAATCAGCTTTCGTACTAGTATTTTTTTATTACTTTCAAGGGAGATAATGGGAGAAGAAGACATGCAATGGCAACCTAAAAGAAGTAGGATCAGTAGAGTCAATTTTGCAGAACAATGGAGAGGATTATGGATTTACTTGAACTTAGCAATGCCTTGCATCTCTTCAGTAGACCAATACATGCAATTTTTTCAGTATCACCAATTTAATTTTTATAACACATTTTTTCCCATTTTCATAATGCAGGAAGATGTAATGATGACTTCAGTAGATGAAAAATGTATTCCCAATTTCCAGGATTGGAGCACTGGTGAACTTGAATCTTCGAATTCTTTAAGCTACAGACTGTACATTTAGACATACACTTAGAAAATTATGCTTAAAAATAGACAGACAGAATTACCTTTGGGTGTACATGTATAAATTTAGGTAATTATTCCTATGTCTATATTCTCATTCTTTTCTTTTTCCCCAAAATAGTATATATAAAATATTTAATTAAAGTGATTTTATTTTCTTATTGAGAAATCACATTTCAATGCAGATACAAAATATATTTATTAGTGGCTAGACTTTTGGCAATAAAATACTACAAGATGTCTTTTAGTTCTTGTTCCAGAGTTTTTATTTCCCAAATCTTCCTGGCCCATGATTTTGAAGAAGCAGTTATATTATTTTCACCTCTATTTACAAGAAAGAATTGCACTTACTGTCAAATAAACAAAAGAAAATTTTTCATCCTTCTTTACCCAGGAGCCTGGATATTGGGCAGGACCTTTACCTTTTAGTTAAACATTAGATATAAATATATGTAGCAAGGGCAGGGAAGAGTAATTTCTGGTATAAAAATTTATAAAGTAAGTAGTTTAACAGCCATTTTACTTAACTATAGAATAACTCACACATAAGAGCTCACATGCCAGTATTCTAAAATAATTGGCTGTTGTTACTAAGCAGTGTAGATTATACGTGCTTCTGAATACATTTGACTGGTCTTTAACTTGCTTCTTGTTCAGCAAGACAGAATTCTTGCATACCTGATCATCATTTTCTGTTCCTTTTCAAAGTGACTGCACATTGGTGACAGTCAGACTTAAGTTAAGTGTTTACTTCTCCATTGTTTGCGGGTTAATAAGGGAAGGGTAATTACTTACTTTCTCATGGTTTCATCATTTAAAAGGAGTCCTCATGGACTATTTGGAAGGATTCACTGAAATGCCTGTCATGGTTCATGATTTTTAGCAGTGGCTCAGAAAATAAGACTTACAGTTCCCTCTTTATATCCCAAATTAAACAATTACCATTTGAAAATATTTTCCCTCTTTTCCTAAATTCCACCACTGATATTCTGCGCAACTGATATTGAACTCACTATGTTGTGACAGGAGAAATGATGCTGAAGTCCTCGCTGCGACAGTCATTAGTGTTCAAAAAACTAAAGTTGGTGAAATATTGTACTTTTAGGTAAGGATATCCTGCACATAATGTACAAGTAATTAAGATGAACAGGGTGATTTTAAAAACACTTGGTCTCAGATAGTAGGTGTTTTTGAATAAACATACTCAAGAAAAAAATATTGTTTTCATAAATAACAGAAAGAATGCAAGAAGAAAATCATATCTCGGCTATTTCTTTATTCTCTTACTTTTATGAGGTCTATGCACATCCTGGTGAATTCCTTGGGACATCTAGAAGACCAAAGCACTGTGGACAGGCAGCAAAGGGAGTAGGCACAATGCGTCTCTGAAGTTGCTGCTGTAGACGAGTGCTAGCTCTCTGAGGGCTGCAATGCTCTAGGAGACAGCCTCCACCTAAGTGCCTAGATGGGGAGATAACTTCTGATGATGCGATTACTCGTGCATATGTCCCCTGATTTGCCAATGGCAGCTGAGTAGGTATCACTTCCTTGCATGGAGTTTGGGCACAATTGTACCCAGGGGCAAGATAGGTTAATAAGGCCAAGAAGGAGGGAAGGACGTAGGAGTGGGTAATAACCGGGGAGGACTTCAGAGCATCAACCTGGGGGGAAAGGGCGGAGGGCCAAGGATTGAGGGTGTTCCCTCTTGCTTTTGCTTATGTGTCAAGTGGCAGGAGAAGTTTTGAAAGCTGCTGTGAGGAGGAGCTAGTGACTGGGTCTGGGGCTCTTTTGTACCCCACCCTCCCCGCTTGTAGGAAGCCTCTTTACATTCAGAGGTAATTGAATTGGATGGAGAAAGACTGACCCAGGAATAGGAGGAAACAAATTCTCTTGCTGCTCCTCCTCTTTTCACTTACCACTGGACTCCTGACTCCTCCAAATCAAGCTGACCTGCACCCGCGTGGCCGCAGGATACCCTGCACAGTGCCAGCCACTGAGAACCTGCACCGTGCGTCCCCAGCTGCCCTATTACCCAGTCACCATCCCTGACCATTGGGACCGCTTCTGATGGCTGTGGCCTCTGCTGCCCCAGGGAGCCTCTTCTGTAAGCAGCTCCTGTTCTCTCTCCTGGTGAGTAACCACCAAAGGGTTAAGGGATGCGAGCAGGTTACTGTGCGCTCCCTCCCTCCAGCTGGGGCTTGGAAGGGAGTAGGGGTGGGAGTGGAAGGCAGAGGAGATAAACTGGGAAAAGCAAAAACCGATCTCAGAAGAATCCAAGGAAGAGTTGAAAGACTTAGGACCCAGGAAGGCAGCTATTTCATCGACTGTTCAAGTGCCCAAGGCCGCATTGTCATTTTTTTTTTAAGGGAATCCCCTGTTCAGTCTTGCTGTGATGTTTTTTTAAGGAGTAGTGGAATGAATTTATTCCTCAGGCATTTGGCTCAGAAGGTTCTGAGGTTTGCTTTTGCTGCTAGTCATTAAATAAGCTGTAGTTATTTAACAGGATTATTTCCATTAAGCTGTGAGAAGATGAAAAGGATTCTGGGTAAAGATGCGAATTATCCAAGGCTTTCTTAATTTTACACAGTAGGAGCTAAGAGAAGGGTGGAGCTCTTAGTTCAGGCAAGGGGTTTTACTTGAGAACAATAAGAAAAATGTAACAGTTTTTAAAATAAATAACATTAACCTGGTTTCTACTTAGGTTTTTAATAGCTTTATAACTGCGTATTCAGGTGCTAATTTTTATTTTGGTGGGGAGAGGGTGGAGGGGAATTGTCTCACATAGCTGGCATTTCTAAACACTGAATTTTCTTTTTAGATTTTAGCAAAATATGTTAACTTCAAATTCTATTTTCAGAATTGAAAGGTTTTATTGTATGGAGATAAATATTTTTTCCACATAAATAATCTATGACATGGGTGGGATCGGTGGTCTTGTTCTCACCCTGTAACTGTCTGGAAGTGGGGAGAATAAAACTCAGAAGCCTACTTGAGTTAGTATGTGTTAGGTAAAAAGTGGTGAAAACTTTCCAAGGGTTCTTTTGCTTTTGTTCTGTGTTCTGTTCAGCATCTTTGGGTTCATCCCTTGCTCATCTGTCCCTTATCCCCATAATGACCAAAAGGGCGTCTGACTCCTCCTTCTCCAAATTGCTAAGCTGCTGATTTGAGCTGAAGACTCGTAATAGTATTTCGGGAGCCTTCCATCGTCTCTGCTGGCAGAGGCAGAACCAGTGAAGTGGGGTCCTGAGCAAGAAGGAAAGAAGATGGGCATAGGAATGGGAATGTGGATATATCTTGCGAGAATAATGTTTATGTATATACATGTATATATGTGTGTTTATGCATATATGTGAAAGTGGATGTGTATATTTGTATATGTATATATTTCTAATTACAAAACACTTTTTCCACATTATATATTTAAATCATCAAGGAATAGAACATTTTATGCTTAGAAAGATTTTTAGATATAATTTAGTTCATTCCTCGGCATTCGGAATAAAAATATTAAAAAGTCAAATAAATTAAAGTGTCTCATGTTCTAAAAAGTGGTTACTTAAATTAAAAGAAAAGACAAATAAGTATGATTTTTTAAAATTGCAGTCTTTGGTAGTATTGGCGTAATAGAGTTTTTGTAAAATTACAAGCTGCAGTCATACATCACATAACATCCTTCGGGTCTACAACGGGACCACATATACAACAGCGGTCCCATAAGATTCTAGAGGAACCGAAAAATTCCTATCACCTAGTGACATTGTAGCTGTCCTAACATCACAGATAACACATTACTCATGTGTTTGTAGTGATGCCGGTGCAAATAAACCTTCTTTTCTTGAACTACCTAGCTTTAAAAAAAACATTTTTTTTTAATTACTTTGGAGAGACAGCAGAAAGGAGAGAGGGGGAGCAGAAAGGAGAACGAGAGAAACATTGAGTTGTTGTTCCACTTATTTATGCATTCACTGGCTGTTTCTTGTATGTGCCCGGACTGGGGATTGAACCCACAACCTTGGAGTATTGGGACAATGCTCTAACCAATTGAGCTAACTGGCCAGGACAAACTACCTAGTTTTTTAAATAAAGACAATAGTTGTATTTTGAATTTAATTTGATATCTCTATTCCACTGAAGGCCACTCTTTATATTTTGAAATATGTATTTTTAGATTAATTTTGTGAATGAGGTTATTTAGACTTTGACATTTATGTCAAGCCAATCTAAGGAGTGGGTATTGTTTGCTAAGAGGTTAAATTTTTTTTCAAATATTTTTAGACCTATACCCTCAAATTTTGGGGGTTTGCAAAAATGATGATTTGCATATAAATATGTGATTATTATATCCCAGAGTTAAGTACTTTCTTTTTTTAAACATTTTTTTAAAGATTTTTATTTATTTCATTTTTAGACAAAGGAGAAGGGAGGGAGAAAGGGGGAGAGTAACATCAATATGTGGTTGCCTCTCTCGTGCCCCCTACTGGGGACCTGACCCTCAACCCAGGCATGTGCCCTGACTGGGGAATCGAACTCGTGACCCTTTGGTTCACAGGCCGACACTCAATCCACTGAGCTACACCAGTCAGGGTAAAGTACTTTCTCTATGCTAAAAACATCAGAATGACACTTATGAATGGGATTAGAGATGATAAAGTCTATATAAACTCAATGGTTCATAATGCATTTTCTTAAAATTGTACAATATGATTTAAGTTCTAAGAACTATTGTTCACTTTAATTTTTTCATTGATACTAAATGACACTGGTACCCCTAAAGCCACTTTCTTTGCCGTTTCCTTTAAAAATGAACATAAAAAAAAGGATTAGAAGATTTCTTGGTTGATAAAATGGACAATACTTTTATCAGTAAGAGAAAACTGTAATATGAAAATTTGTAATAAAATATAATTCCTCTTTTTTTCTTTTGAGGTTTTAATATTGTTTTGCGATGCTTGTCAGAAAGTTTCTCTTCAAGTTCCTTCTCATCTTCGGGCTGAGAGACTTATAGGCAAAGGTGAGAAATGGTATTAAAAATTTCATAGTTTTAACTGCTATGTTTAGTTTGACGCTACCATTGTAAAGTTTGGGATAAAAGCCGTACAGTAGCTACTTGGCATTACAATTCAACATAAATGAAAGACAAACCACTTGATTTTTGATAGTGGACAGAAACAACTAAATTGCCAAGTTTATTGTACACTTTTCATGCCAGAAAAATTAGTAAACATTAGAGGGCTAAATTCTGTTAGATTAGTTCAAACGAAGAAAGACACCAAAACCAAAAGCATATTTTAATTCATATTGACTAATCTACTGACAAAATTCCAAAGTCAGGATTCTTTAATTGATTACATATAAAACAAATGTGTCAAAACTTAAAAGCCTCTAAAGGAAATTAGTGCTTGAGAGTGATTGCAATGAGCCAGTATCCAGCAAGAATTTATGATCTACCTCACGGAATAGCTTGTGAAAGTCAAATAAAATTTCAGCTAGGCTTGCTATCACAGCCATACCTGAAGCATAGGCTGGTTGTTCTGAGTCCAAACATTCCTTCCATCAAAGGTTTTCATTGGCTTAAGTTTACATTCAGAAAAATACACTTTCAGAATTCAGAAGTGGTACCCTTTCCAAGATAGAGATCGCATGGACCAATGCTTTAAATTAATCCCTTATATCTTCTTTACATATTTCAAAGAAATACAGTCTGTACTCTAAAGGTACATAGTAAATATGCTAAATGTATTAAATATGGATTTGTGAAGAAAATATTTTGAAAGCAAATACAACATATACTAAGTACTAAGTTATTAAACCTCCAAAATGTATTACAAAATGATTATTTGCAATATTATTGAGAAATATTATATAAGTCAGACCAATTTTCTTATTTTTTGCAAGATTTAACTATCAAAGGTTATTGTAGACAAGTTCAAAATCTACTGATGTCATAGTTATACTATATGTAATATAAAACAACAAATTT
Source organism: Mormoops blainvillei (assembly GCA_004026545.1). Classification (NCBI taxonomy): domain Eukaryota; kingdom Metazoa; phylum Chordata; class Mammalia; order Chiroptera; family Mormoopidae; genus Mormoops; species Mormoops blainvillei. The sequence goes on from PVJD01016647.1 coordinate 14,083, forward strand.
ATATATGTACAAATCTGTAAGTAAAAGTTAAAGCGGAAACAATAAATCCAGTGACACTAAGAAAATATTGTATGTTTATACATAAATTAATTTATGATGAAAGTAGTGGCAACTATGACTTCATTAATTTAATTATTTAATTTTCATGACCACTCAGTTTTAAAACAGCAGCTACTCAACAAATTCCAAGTGTGACTTTCTGCTTCTCATGCACTAACTTGCAGTTGCTATTCCTGTAAAACTTGTTCTATTCCTGTTTCATCTTACAAATTACTGTGATGTTTCTTCCCTGCAGTGAATCTGAAGGAGTGTCTCCAGTCAGTCAGCCTAATTCGGTCAAGTGATCCTGACTTCAGAGTCCTTGAAGACGGCTCAGTTTACACAACACATGACCTCATTTTGTCCTCCCAAAGGAAGAGTTTTTCTGTTTTTGTTTCAGACAGTCAGAAGCAGGAACAGAAAGAGATAGAAATTGTACTGGAAGCAAGAGAAAAGAAGGTATATTAGGCAAAGATTTGACCATATTAGTCTGCTTATGTGAGTCCTTCATTTCACAGACTTCCTTCCATGTTAAAAATCATTGTTCTTCAATGCTCACTTTGTTTGTTGGTTTGATGATTAACACATGTAAATACTAGACCGTTTTAAGGAGTGGTAGAGCAATATACAAAATGGCATAAAGATGAACAGCTCTGCGGCCAGGGAGCAAAGTCAGAAGGTCAGAGCTTTCAGACAGTGCTTTGTGGTGTAGCATTAAGAACAAGAATAAGGCAAGGGTGGGTCTAAAACAGTGCAAGTTGATTCAGGCTGGAGGTGTGGCACTCCACCCTGGGTGGTTCTCTCCCAAGTGTCTATGGAGGCATGAGTCTCTCTTTAAAGAGGGGAAAAGATTAGCCAAAGCTTATTCCTATCTTAACTGAAAATCCCATGGGGCCCTTCTCTTCAGAGAATGGAGTAATGACTAATCCACAGGATTGGTTTAAATGTTCTGACCCTAGACTCGCTTTCCTGCAGTGAGTGGTGGTGATTGAAGAATGGGGGGAGAGTTACTGGAATTCACATAAGTCTCACTTTAAGCCAACTCTGCACATGAATTTGGTTTTATAAAGTCATTTATTAAGTGATTTGATTTAGTAGGCTTTCCTAGCTAAATTCCTTTTGATTATGAGAACTTTTCTTCATCAAATTTAGAATATGCTTAAAGTTACAAAATAAACTGATCTAAAAAGCAAAACAGACACAGACTCGTAGATGGAGAGCAGATGACAGCCAGTGAGGGTTGGAGGAGGTAAGTGGGTGGAGGGATTGAATAAAAAGGAAAAAGGACTCACAGACATGGACAATAGAGTGGTGATTGCAGGGGGTATGGGAGCGGGGTATAAGGGGACTAGATGGTAATGGAAAAAAACACAATAAAGATTTAGTAAAAACTCATTATTTTTATATCCAAATTTTAAAGTCTCCATATTATATAAAATAAAACCTACTTGAGTAAATGCTTATCTATATCTTTATATAGGCATACAGATGCTTTGAAATGCAGATAGCATTTTTTAAAATTTTGGCTATAACACTTCTAGTGGAATAAAATCAATTCTTAAATATTTGTTAATGGATATTCATTATTAGGGGGTCTAGTCTCAAGATGGTCTCTTTTACCGATGCCTTATGGAATTTGGGTTATTTAACAGGTTAAATCAGGAATTAGGTGAGAAATTGGTTCTTACTTGTGTGTGTGTGTGTGTGTGTGTGTGTGTATGTGTTTATCTAATTAATAAAATAACTAAACAAATAATCTGGAGGCTGGTTATTCATGATATTGTCATATACACCACTTACTTATTTTCATATGATACACAGGGTCCAGCACAAATAACACCCCTCTTTTATTACAAAATCATGAGCATGTAATTCTGTAACATAACAACATCACACTCAAGAACACCACAAGACATTTTAGGTGAATTGTTCAAAATAAATTATTACACCTACCAAACACACTTAAATAGTCATTACTTCTGCTGGGCCCTGTGTATATAAAAATCACAGTTCCTAGAATGATAAGCAATGCTATATTTCTTCCTCTCTCAACAAATGCAGGTTCCTAAAAAGAAACACGCCAAAGACAGAGTTCTCCAGCGCAACAAGAGACGATGGGCTCCTATTCCATGTTCCCTGATGGAGAACTCATTGGGCCCATTTCCACAACATGTTCAGCAGGTACGTTTCATCTTGCTTGATTTTACATGTTGGAGGTTTTATATTTTTTTAAATTTCTATTAGAATTGCATAGTATTTTGAATCAGGGCTTTAACCTATTCTTACTTATAAGGATCATGTATTCACCAGAAATACAGACCTATAGAAGTGAGTCAGTATAAATTTGTTACTTTCCTCTAGAAACCATATTTAGCACTTAGAAAAAGTTTAATATTTTGAGTTTCTGATGGTCTTAAGTCTATACCCTGATTTTCCTAAATATCCTACCACACTTTAGCATTCAAGTACCGAGGTAAAATCTGTAAATGCTTACAGATTTTACATAATTCAACTCCCCATTTATCACATATCATCACCAAAAGAGTCCAATGTTTCTGTTTACCAAAAAGGTAGTGTCACTGCCACATAACTGTAGTGTAAACATATGCCAGCTTTGAAATTATGCAATTATTGAAGAATGAATTGTGGGAGGAAAGTTGTATTATTTCTACTTTTTTTAAGTCACCAATACTTTCAACTCTAAATAACTCGAAATTAGTGAAACTATTGCTATAATTCATGTAGGAATAAAAAACAAGTGAATAAGAATTGTAAAATTATATTTAACTTCATGAGTATTCCATAAATATGCAGACAACACAAAAGAATGTGAGCTCAAATAAGTGATCGAGTTTGAGGCTTTGCATATTCAGACTATGAACAATAATTTAAAAATACAGGGCATACTGACTGGATAAACAGAGGAAAGAAAAAATAGGTTAGTAGGGAAAAAGGCAAGTGGTAAAAAATAAACTGTCACAAGATGTTAGGTTGAAGATATTTGTTATTCTAAATTGACACTTGTTATTATAGGTCCAATCTGATGCTGCACAGAACTATACCATCTTTTACTCCATAAGTGGACCAGGAGTGGACAAAGAGCCCTTCAATTTGTTCTTCATTGATAAAGACACTGGAGATATTTTTTGTACACGAAGCATAGATCGTGAGCAATATCAAGAGTTTCCGGTGAGATTACTGGGTTACTTATACAGAATTATGATTAGTACTGGTTTAATATTTTCAGTGTTGTCTGTTTACATATTAGAAGAATCATACATTTGACTTCATATTTTAAATATTATCAATATGTAATATAAACTTCAATTTCTATTGATGCCATTGATGAAGAAAGACAATAAATCTAAGGAAAGTGGGGGATAACTATAGAAAACATAATGACAGAAGTTTAAAGGACAAATTTTACTTTGTAGAATCCTAGGACAGCAGCAGTGAATTTTATTGACTTCAAAGTTCCCTAGAATAATATAGGTCAATTATTCTCAACCCTGCCTGTACATTAGAAATGACATAAGAACTTAAAAAAAATACTAATGTTCTGGTCTATGCCCAGGAATTCTGATTCAATTGTTCTGAGATGGGGCTCAGTCAGGTGAAAATTCGAAGTCACCCGAGGTGATTCTAAATGTAACGGAAGGAAGGCTGAGATTTGCCGCTTCGTGCTCTTTAGCCGCTTTGCGCTCTTCCTGCTTTCCCTCTGAGCGCCTTCAGCAACGAGAGTCTTGAGCATCATTTTATTTCCTTAGTAATCCAGAATAAGCTTGCCAATTCATTTTACTCTATGTAGTCTTGCCCAAAGAAAAATTCTAACTTTTCTGATAATTAGATCTTTTTTGTTCTGTTTCAACTTCACGTGTGTCCTTAATGTTCTGAGGTCTAATGTAACATACAAGAGAAAATCACTATTAATTTCAGGGTGATGGAGAACGAAACTATGTACACAGTTGATATTTCAAATTATGAGTGTAGTGAAGAAATTCTCTGATGAAGGAGCACATAAAAGGGAAATTTATCTCATATTTGGGCAGTCCAGAAAGTAAAATCTTAGTAGACATCTGAAAGATGAGTGGGAATGGGTGGCTACGTAGACATCCGTGAAAGGACTTAAGGATGGCACAGGGAGAAGGTGGTAGCTAAGTGCTATAAGTAGAGGCATCAGCAATAGAAAGACTCGCTTGTTAAATAGAGTAAGAACAAAAACAAACCATGGCTGCAGTGTGTTTGAAGTTGAGGAATGGTGTGAAATTGGAGGCTAGGGTGGTAAGAACAGGCTATGAAGGACCTTATAATTCACACTAAGAACTGTATCCTAAGGATGTCGTGCACTGTATGAGGTACTGAAACTTTTGAGACAATGTGAATGTCTCACTTTAGGGATTTTATAATTCAATAAAATGGTTTGCAAACATTTTTATCTTTCTGTCAAGAAGCTGAATACATAATAGATTAATACATACATTATGTGTGTTTATACACTCGTCCATATGTATGTAAATAAATATATAAGTCCTCTGATGCTTTTAAAGCTCCTTCACAAAAAGATCTAATACTAGCAATCACTATTGTGGAGAAAGAAAAAGCTGCCTGCTCTATATTTTGTGATTTACACTTCACTTTCTTATTGTGCAGATAACATTCTGTTTAGGGATGTTGCTCTGTTTGTGGATTTCGTGGTCTTCAGCTGCTTCTCACTGGCCAACCTGCTGCCTGTCTTGACTTTTTATTGGGATCATTGCCAGAGGGAACAAGGAGAGATTAGTTTAAAATTAAAATCAGCTACTTTGCTATTTTTTGACATATTTTAAAAGACAAAGGAATACAATAGTTTGAAATTAATATTCAAATTTGGGCTCTTGAACAGTTTTCAGAATTACTCATGTTTTCTCTAGTATCCATTAACATGGTTAAGATTGAATTAACATTAAGATATTGGCAAAATTCATAAAGGGAAGTACAACAATCAGATGTAAACATGATGTAAGCTATAAAATTATTTGAGGCAGTATGGAATAGAAACCTCCACTGTCAATGTATAGGTTACAATTAGAATCATGTCTTCGTTTTTCTATCAAATCAATTTTGCTTATTGTTTTACACTGAAAAACTGTTTTTTCTGGAAATTGGCAGTTCTTCAGTATCTACCACTCTTCCTTTCAGTTTGGGACAGGTAACAACTTCAAGAGTCTGTTTTTCCTCTGTTTTATGGGCTGTTAATAGTTGTCTGACTTATCTCAGAGCTGTTGTGACCATTAAATGCCATAATATTGGCAAAATCACTATATAACCTGTAAAAGTCTTTAAAATATTCTAATGAAAAATCAAATAATGCACATGCTCCAGAATTTTATTCTCAAAACTGGGGATTTTGATTGGATTTATCAAATCTTTACTTTTATCTATCTTACATAAATGATAAATATTAATAATTATTGTTATTTGAAGTAACTGATTTCATAGATTATTGAGAACTGCAGTCATGGTTGTAATTCAATACATATTATTACTGTACTCCTGTTCTCTTTCTTGCCCGATGTTGCATTGTTTAATTTTCTCTTGTGAAGATTTTTCTGGGTGAGTCACACCATTCTTGCAGTTGAAGAAGTTTGTCTCAACTCATCAGTCTTTTAGGGATTAATATAAGGTCATTTTTGTTCAAGTTTTTCAAAAAAAGTTATATACAAAAAATTATTTTCAACAATTCCAACTCATTCTATGACAGAAAGCAACTGCAAAGAGTCTTCTTTTTTCTACAATTTTTTTTTTACTAAAATATAGTTGGCATACAATACAGTGGTGAGTACCTAAAACATAGTTTACTCTTGTGTTATTTATACTAATTATTATATTATTTATTTGTATTATAACTGTAAATCTATACTGGATACTGAATGCTCCTCTCTACAAGATCAAATTCAAGTCTCAACTCCTGTTACCAACTTTTTGCATATTCCCAAAAATGAATACCCAAAACTGAGAGCAATTTCAAAGATAAGAGCAAATTACAGTGCTAAAAGTTTAAAAGAGATGAGGTTCTTCAAGCTACAGAAGACTTCAAGAGGAAAATGATATCACAGTACTACACACATGAAATTTAAATTATACTCTTC
>PVJD01016648.1:0-20246 GCA_004026545.1 Mormoops blainvillei
GGGGCATATAATGTGACTAAATGGTGCTGGAAAAATATAATAAAAAACAAAAAAAAAGAAGAAAAACATCATTATTGATGATTTTTGTGCAGCCATTTTAATACTGAAGATGGGAGAAAATACAAAGCATTTTTGTGTATTATTTATTATTTCAAGAATGGTTAAAAACATAACTGAAATACAAAAAAGATAAGATTTGTGCAGTGTATGAAGAAGGTACTGAGACTGATCAGATGTTTCAAAGTGTTTTGCAAAGTTTCTTGGCACTATTTACATTTTGGCCAAGTAATTTTTTGCTGTGGGGCTGTCTTATGCATTGAAAGATATTCAGCAGCACCCCTGGCCTCTACCCACTAGAAGCCGATAGCAGGAGATAGCTTATACACTCAAAATATCCAAACCAGAAGTTATTGGTGAAAATAAAAATAAAGAAAAAGGACACAAATCAATAAAATCAGAAATGAAAGAGGAAAAATAACAACTAACACCAAAAAAATACAGTGATTGCAAGAAAGTATTTTGAACAACTACATGCCAACAAGTTTGACAACTGGGATGAAATAGGTGAATTCCTAGAAACATACAATCTTCCAAAACTAAATCAGGACAAATCAAAGAATCTGAATAGACAGATTACACCTAGTGAAATTGAAGCAGTAATCAAAAAACCCCAACAAACAAAAGCCCTAGAACAAATGGCTTAGGTGAATTGGACCAAACATTCAGGGAAGAACACCTCTCTCCTCAAACCATTTCCAAGGAAGAGAGGGAAGACTACCAAGCTCATTATATGAGGCCAGCATTATCCTAATTCAAAAGCCAGATAAAGACTACAAAAAAAAAAAGAAAGAAAATTATAGGGCAATATCCCTGATGAACAGAGATGTTAACATTCTCAACAAAATATTAGCAAACCGAATACAGAAATACATCAAAAAGATCATACACCATGATCAAGTGAGATTTATCCCAAGGACGCAAGGTTGGTACAACATTCACAAATCAATTAATGTGGTACAGTACGTGAACAAAATGAAGGGAAAATATCACGTAATCATTTCAATTGATACAGGCAAAGCATTTGCTAAAATCTAGCACCTATTTACAATAAAAACTCCCAATAAAGTGAGAATAGAGGGACCATACCTAAACATAATGAAGGCCATATATAACAAAGCCACTGCCAGCATCATATTCAACAGGCAAAAACTAGAAGCTTTCCTCTTAAGATCAGGAAGAAGGCAGAGATGTCTTCTTTCATTACTCTTATTCAACATAGTACTGGAAGTCCTAGCCACAGCATCAGACAAGAAGAAGAAATAAAAGGCATTCAAATTGGAAAAGAAGAAGTAAAACTTTGTTTATTTGCAGATGACATGATACTGTACACAGAAAACTCTAAAGATTCCACCAAGAAACTACCAAAACTAATCAATGAATTCAGTAAAAGAACAGGATACAAAATTAATATCCAGAAATCAGTTGCATTTGATATGCCAATGACCAAATAATAGAAAGTGAAATTAAGAAAACAATCCCATTCACAATTGCTTCAAAAAGAAAAAAATACCTAGGAATAAACTTAACCAAGGATGTAAAGGTCTATTCTCAGAAAATTATGAAACACTGAAGAAAGAAATTGAAGAAGATACAAATAAGTGGAAGCACATACTGTATTCATAGATAGGAAGAATTGACATCATTAAAAAGTCAATACTACACAACGAAATCTATAGATTCAATGAAATTCCTATCAATATTCCAATGACATATTCCACAGAACTAGAATAAATATTTCAAAAATTTATATGGAATCACAAAGGCACCACATAGCAACAGCGATCCTGAGAAAGAAGAACAAAGTTGGAAGAATTACGCTACCTAATATCAGACTATAGTATAAGGCCATAGTAATCAAAACAGCATGGTACTGGCATAAAAACATAGAAAATGGAACAGAGAGTTCACAAATAAACTAATGCCTTTATATTCCATTAATATTTAACAGAGGAAGCAAGCACATATATTTGGCTAAAGATAGCTTATACAATACATGGTGTTGGGAAAATTGGACAGATACATGAAGAAAAATGAAACTAGACCATGTTCTTTCACCACACACAAGAAGAATAAATTTAAAATGGATTGAAGTGCTAAGTGTTAGAATCGAAACCATAAAAAAAAACCCTAGAAAAAGCACAAGTAGTGAAATCTTATACATTTCTCGTAGCAATATTTTTCTGATATATCTCCTCAAGCAAGGAAAATAAAAGAAAAATAAACAAATTGGACTATATCAAATTAAAATGTATTTACACAGCAAAGGAAACCATCAACAAAAGAAAAGGACAACCCACCAAATGGGAGAACACATTCACTGATACATCTGATAAGTGGTTGATATCCAAAATTTATAAAGAACTCAGTGGATTGAGTGCTTGCCTGCAAACCAAAAGGTCACTGGTTCTATTCCCAGTCTGGCACATGCCTGGGTTGTGGGCCAGGCCCCCAGTAGGGGCCGCTCAAGAGGCAAATACTCATTGATGTTTCTCTCCCTCTCTTTCTCCCTCCCTTTCCCTCTCTCTAAAAATAAACACATGAAATCTTTACAAAAAACTCAACACCAAAAAAAACAAACAAACAACTCAATTAAAAAATGGGCAAAGGATCTGAATAGATATTCCTCCAAAGAGGACACACAGATGACCAATAGACATATGAAAAGATGCTCAACATCACTAATCATCAGAGAAATGCAAATACAAACCACAATTAGATATCGCCTCACCCCTGTCAGAATGGTTATCATCATTAAACAACAAACAAGCACTGGCAAGGATGTGAAGAAAAGGGAACACTTTTGCACTGTTAATAGTAATGCAGATTGATGCAACCACTGTGGAAAGCAATATAGAGTTACTTCAAAAAATTAAAAATGGAGCTGCCTTATGATGCAGGCATTCCATGTCTGGGAATTTATTGAAACAATTTGAAAGAGTATAAGCACCACTATGTTCATTGCAGCATTTCTTACAATTACCAAGATTTGGAAGCAAACCAAGTGTCCATCAGTAGATAAGTGGATAAAACAACTACGGGACATTTACACAATGGAATACTAGTTGGCCATAAAAAAGAAAAAATTTACCCTTTGGGACAACATGGATAGACATGGAGAATATTATGCTAAGCAAAATAAGCCAGTCAGAGAAAGACAAATACCATATGATTTCACTGATATGTAGAATCTAATGAACAAGCTGAACTAAGAAGCAAAACAGAGACAGACTCATAGATGGACAATAGATGATAGCTAGTGGGGGGACGGTTTCAAGGGTGGAGGAATTGAGCAAAAAGGAAAAAGGATTCATGGGCATGGACAACAGTGTGGTGATTGTTAGGGGTATAGGGGTATAAGGGGAATAATTGGTAATGGAAAATGTAATAAAGATTAAATTTTAAAAGGTCATGAAAAAATAAAATAAAAAATAAACAATTTAAAAAATTTACAAACTACTAATACATATAACAGCCTCAAAAACATTATGCTAAGTGTAAGAAGATAGATGTAAAATCTGCATATTGTATGACCCTGTTTATATAAAATGTCCAGAAAAAGGCAAATCTATAGAGTCAGAAAGCAGACTAGTGGTTGCAGGGGGCTCAGTGTTAAAAAGTCCAGGAAAATGAACACAGGGAATTTCTTTGGGCTGCTAAAAATGTTTTAAAACTGGGTGTTGTGATATTTGTACAACTCTGTAAAGTTACTGAAAGCCATTGAGTTTCACATTTAAAATAAATGAATTTCACAGTTTGTAAATTATGCCTCAATAAAGCTTTTTTGCTTTTAGTGCCCCAGGGAATGGCAGGAGAGAATGGGTGGGAATTAGATGAAACAAGATTGGCCATGATAATTGCTTCTGCTGTGTGATGGGTACATGGGGTTTATTAAGCTATTATATTTAATTTTGCATATGTTTGAGAATTTCCACAATAAAAACATAATTAAAAAGTGAGAGGAGGAGCTTGGAAGTTGAACATCATCAGAAACTAAGGTTTCTCATGGGACCTTGCTACTCTCACCATTTCTCTTTTTTGTGAGCCACTTTATCACACACTCATAGTGTCTCTGCTCTCTAACTACCAACTGACTAAGCCTCTTGACATTCTTTAGTCCAAATTCCAAAGAGCATTGTATTCATTGCCTGGCTGATTGCCAGGGCCACTCTTAGGCAAAGCCCTTGCTGCCAGCCTAGGTAGGAACCACTCTTGGGTCAGGTTTCCATTTCTGGTCAATCAGCCCACTCCAAAACCAAAACCCAACATACAATGATGTAAGCCTAGTTCCCTGATAAGGGACGTTGTGAAATAGGCTGCTTGAGCTAAAAGTGTAATTTGAGGAGTTTAGTATAGGAGACACTAGCATGTCCCATATTGCCTCCAGTCCTACTGCCCATAGAACATAACATGGGCTGTTCTGGAACTGCCTCTCCTGGATGTGGGTCAAGCAGTTAAGTATGAGATTCAGAACATAGGCTGCCAAATAAGAATCAGCAAAAGTGATGGGATGTACTCCATTCTAGCATTGGATGGCAATGGCTAAAGAACAAGTCAAGCCCTGGCTGGTGTGGCTCAGTGGATTGAGTGCTGGCCTGTGAACAGGAAGTTCTCTGGTTCAGTGCCCCGTCAGGGCATATGTCTTGGTTTCAGGCCAAGTCCCTGGTTGGGGATGTGAGAGGGTCAACCACCATTGATGCTTCTCTCACACATTGATGTTTCTCTCCCTTTCTCCCTCCCTTCTTTTCTCTCTAAAAATAAATAAATACAATATTGGAAAAAAAGAACAAGTCAAACTCTTCAAAAAGGTCCATGGGGTTACATGTGGACTAATGAAACTCGAGGAGTTCCCAGGAACCTAGAAGATTCACTAATTCAACAGGCTTGGCACCACTGGCTCAGTGTCTGACACCCCTACTCAGTGCTTCATTCTGGTGACCAGCTCTCAAAGTTTTCTCCTAAAAGTCCTTGTCCATGTAGGAGAGGTACAAGGGAAAAAAAAAAACAACTTCTGAGCAGTCTGTTTCTACTTGCTTGTGGTGGGGCAAGCAAATGATGGTAAATGGTTCATTAGCAACAGTTCACCCCTGCAGCCTCTGAAGTGGTTGATTATAAACATTTCCCTGGTTATTACCCCATGAGCACATCTACAACCACCCACAGAAATGGCACCTTGCCTTAGGCAGGGAAAGTGCTACATTTGAGCAAAGAAAGTTATTTGGCCTCCAAACCCCATTGGCTTGTCCCACTTGAATATACCACACAAAACTAGGGCTCTCCTCCTGCCATGGTTACACTCCAGCTGACACTCCAGCTCTTTGGTTGGGTCAATGCCAATGGTAAATTTATGATGCCAAGCAGATGCCCAAGGCTATCACAATTAATTCCAATTAGCTGACCCCTTTTTCCTCTGCCTATTAGTTCCAAAAGAGATTTTCTCTGATGGTAAAGGTCTAGTCAAAGCTATTTCACAAGCTCCATATCTTAGACAGTTACTCTCCACAATTCTTCACCATGGCAGATATATAGAACCAGCATTCCACTCAGTTCAACCATCAGAAAAGACATCGTGCTTCAAAATGAACTAAACTGGTACATTATGGAGGGACCTGCATACACCAAGCAATGCCTCAGTGCATTTTGCACAGCTCCTTCTAATCTCTGCTCTCTGGGTCCCAGCATGCTCCTCACATTTCCCCACAGTCCCATGGCATGGATAAACAAACTCTCCTGAGGAAATCATGATCTCTCTATTAAGAAATAAAATAGCAGGGTAAAAGAGGTTCTCCCTAGAAACCCTCCCCTCCTCTACCATTTACCTTTCCTTAGTCTTGCTTCTTTTTTAGGTCACTGGCTTTCTATGTCTATTTATTTCATGCATTAGTCCTTCATCCTCATTTAAACCACCACTTTGTATCTCAGCATACTTCCCTCTCAACTGAGTGTTTACCTTACTTTTTACTTGACTGTTTTGTTAAAGATTTTTGGCTGTATAATAGAAAGCAATGGATTCTCCTTCCCATTTGCCAGCCAAAGAGCACTTCAGCAATTCCATATCCACCAACAAGTTCTCCACCAGAAAAAGCTCCTTCAACAGAGATGCTGGGAATATCTGCCCACTTGCCTCACATTCCCTTTCCTTTTTACTATTGGTGGCGATTAGCATAACTACTCAGCTGTAAAATTATTGTCCAGAGGGAAATGGCTCCTTCTAGATACATTCAAGGCTCTGGATCAATTCTGGTGGTCTGTTGATCACCCACACTGTTCCTAGTCCATGAAATCAGAGCATAACCAAACTGTAAGAGAGAACACTGAGCTCAGTGCAGGCCAGGAGCCATATTCTAGAGCAGGAGTTATTAACCAGAGGTCCCTAGACTCCAGACTCCATGGATTGCCTTCATAGATCATGTACCCCTTGCAGTTGGTTTTGGATTGGTGTATGTGTGTGTGTATGCATTTTTTGGTGTATAGGGTCCCTAGATTTTATCAGGTTCTCAAATGGGCCCCTGATACAAAAGGGAAAAAAAATGGAGAGACTCACTCTTCTCAAAGAAACACTAAGTTTGCTCAACCCATTGTGGAAAAGATTGGAGATACAGAGCACGGAGCTGGCCTTAATGAAACTGAGAATGGAATTTCAGGACCCTTTTCTCCAGAGTCAGACAGTCCCAACCACCAATCCAGACCTAAATCCTGACTCCAGTGTCCAGATACTGGAAGGATCAAAAGATTTTGCCCAAAGCTTAGTCAGGCTGAGTCTCTTTACTCATGACAGGTGTGCACATAGAAAAGGCAGTGATGCAAACTGAATCATTGGGACCACATTTATACATCCTTATCTTTCCTGAGGGTCAGCACCCTCATTAAAAGGAGGAAACTGAGCCCAGAGAAGGGAAGTGGCCTACTAACTATCTTAAAGGTAATCTATAACTGAGACAGGCTAGAAACCAGATTCTCTGACACCAGATTGTTACATACCACCCATTGGTTTTACCCATCCTCTGCCTGCACCCTGGGCCTCTATGAAAGATGTAGGCTTACCCTTAGTAATAGACACTGATCGGGTCATTGTAAGCAAAGCCCTCTAAAATGCTGATCCTATAATAACCAGGGCTGGCATACCAGTGGGAGAGTGAAAGCCAAAGAAATCCACCACATACTTATTTATTTCATTCTAGCAAAGAGAATGCTTAGAAAATGTGAACATTCCTTAGGAAATAATTTGAAAAGTTAAATGATTCAATAACCACAAGAGGCCTGTAGATAGTTTGGTAAGCATCTTATTGAAAATCCAGGATAATGTGTGTCAAGAATACAAAAAAAAAATAAATAAAGTTGGAAAGAGCTATCTTTGAGCAACTAAGTAGCCAAGTAAAAGAAACATTGGCAGTGTGATAAAAGCTTATTCTCCAAATAGAAAGGTGCCTCAAGCAAAGGGAACAAAGGTGTTCCCCAAAAATGACAGAGCAGAGGCAAACTAAATATCAGGGGATGAAGGACCAAGGAAACTGAAGAAGAACCAAGGAAGGTATCTGAAAGCCAAACACAAGAGCATCTTCAGGTAGAGTCTAAGATAAATGCCATGGAGACTAACAGTTAGGATAACAGCCATGCTTGGGAGACCAAAAAGTGAACATATACCAGACAGGACATCACTGACATGTCTATTCCTTAGCTCTCACTGTCAGTGTCTAAGTTACTAGACAAAATAAAGACAAATTTTGTAAATGTCCAAGACCTACAGAATAGCCTTAAATGTGCACCTTTCACTAGCAATCAAGGGTATACTGTCCCCCTGAAACTAGGCCAGAAAGTGAAGCCTGCCCTTACCAAGGGTCTCCATGACAAAGACCAGCACATTGCCAATATTAATTCCATTCCTGAAGTAGGGTCTTAAAGATATCCCAGGGCATGGCTGAGAAATACATAATTTTTAACAAAGAATGAGCAAAATGACCATTTGGACAACAGTTTACATAAAAAGGAGTTATGCCCAAACAATTGATTAGAAAACACACATAGAGTTTTTTTTTTAAAGGACTGTGAAAACAGAAACTTTGACATAGTGTCAAATCACTATGGGATTGGTTGCATCGTGGATAAGTGATGGCCATAAGGAGAGGAAACAAGGATGAACCAGACTTTCTCTGAAGAGAGTAGTGTAGACACTATTATGGCCATCCCCCAAGGACTGATGGAAAAGTCTATCTTATTTTGCGGAAGAAAATCAGCCTAGTAAACTTCAGGTATCAAGGCAACACCCAACCCCTCTGGATAGTAACATATTAAACTCTTTATGTTAAACTGCAGAAACATGCTGAGAGGCTGTGTGAGTGGGCCAAAAAGCAGCAGGTGTTAGTGTATGCGAGTGCAACATAATGCACTGAGAAAAAATTCCCATTAACTACTCAAAATAACACATTGAGCTATCAAGCCCCCCTTGTGCAAATCCTCAGAACAACTGCATCCAAAATAAAAGGGCCAATTCTGCTATTAGACCAATGGAGTAACACAGAAGTCATCCAGCTCAAACTCCTCCTTTGAGAGATGAGGATATTGAGACCCAAGGACAGAGCCAGGACTAGAACCCTGGCAAGAGTACTCCACTAGTAGCACAGGCATTGTACCTTTGTTAATATTAAAGGTATTAGCCTTTAAGCATCAGCTGACAGATCAAGAGTATGATGGAGGGAGCATGGGTTTTCGAGCCAGACACATTCAAATTCCAGCTCCATTTTCTAATTATGTACAAATTAAGCAAGTTGCTTAACCTTATTTTGAGTCTTGGTTACCTCAACTGTAAGGTGGGAATCATGACACGTGACACATACTTTGCAAGGTAGTTATGAGGCTTAGAGATATTTTTAAAGTGCTCTTCAAAAGGATCTGCATAGATATTTCTCCAAGGAAGATATACAAATGGCAATACACACATGAAAAGACACTGGGCCCTCTGTATGTCCACCTTGAAGCATCTTTTCAGAGGGCCCATAGACATATGAAATGATGCTCAGTGTTACTAGTTATCACAGAGATGCGAATTAAAACCATGATGAGATACCACTTCACACCAGTCAGAATGGCCATCATAAACAAATCAACAAACAAGTGCTGGCGTGGATGTGGAGAAAAGGGAACCCTAGTGCACTGTTGGTGGGAATGCAGACTGGTGCAGCCACTCTGGAAAACAGTTTGGAATTTCCTCAGAAAACTAAAAATTGAACTGCCTTTGGACCTGGCAATTCCACTGCTAGGATTATACCCTAAGAATCCTGAAACATCAATTCAAAAGAACCTATGCACCCCAATGTTCATAGCAGCACAATTTACAATAGCCAAGAACTGGAAGCAACCTAAGTACCCAACAGTAAATGAGTGGGTCAAAAAACTATGGTATATTTGCACAATGGAATACTACATGGCAGAAAGAAAGAAATACTACTATTATGATGAGTGAAATAAACCAGGTTGTGAAAGAAAGATACCATATGATCTCACCTATAAGTGAAATCTAATCAACAAAATAAATAAGCAAGCAAAATATAACCAGCACCATTGAAATAAAAAACAAACTGACAGTAACCAGAGGTCAGGGTGACGGGGATAACAGGGGAAAATGAGGGGAAGGGTCATCAAGGAACATGCATGAAGGGCCCATCGACAAAGCTAAAAGGGCAAAGGATTGAAGGTGGGAGGTGGTGGTGGGTGGGGCTGGGGAAAATGGTGGTGGGAAAATGCTGACAAAAAAATAGACAGAGGGAGGCTATGAATAGTATAGGAAATTGAGAAGCTGAAGAACTGATGTGTATAACCCATAAACATAACTAAGAGGTGTTTGGATGATGGGATGGGGTGCAAGCCAGAGGGCGTAAAGGGGAGAAAAAAATGGGAGAACCATAATAGCATAATCAATAAAATATACCAAAAAAAACCAACTATGGTACATTTACACAATGGAATATTACACAGCAGAAGGAAAGAAGGAATTCCTACTCTTCAAAACAGCATTGATGTAACTGGAGAGTATTATGCTAAGTGAAATAAGCCTGGTGGTGAAAGACAGATACCATATGATCTCACCTATAAGTGGAACCTAATCAACAAAACAAACAAGCAAGCAAAATAAAACCAGAGACATGGAAATTAAGAACAAACTGAGAGTGACCAGAGGGGTGGGGGGAGGGGCATAATGGAGGAAAGAAGGGGAAGGGTCAAGTCAAGGAACATGAATAAAGGACACGAGGACAAAAGCAATGGGGTGGGGAGGATTGAATGTGGGAGGTGGGAATGGGTAGGGCAGGGCAGAGTAATGGGAGAAAATGGGGACAACTATAATTGAACAACAATGAAAAATATTTAAAAAAAGAAAAGAAAGGACACTGGGCATCATTACTCACTAGTGACATGGAAATCAAAATCATAAGACACCACTTCACATCCACTAAGATGACTATAGTAAAAAAAAAAAAAGGAAAATAACAAATGTTGGCCAGGGTGTGCAGAAATTGTAACCCCAATGCTACACAGATGGGCATGTAAAATGGTGCAGCTGCTGTGGAAAGCTATTTGTCAGAACCTCAATAAGTTAAACAGAATCACCATATGACCTAAAAATTCCTCTCCTAGGCATATACCCCCCAAAAATTAGAAAACAGTTGTTCAAAGGAAAACTTGTACATGAATGTTCATAGTAGCAGTATTCAAAATAGCCACAAGGTAGAAACAATTCAAATGTCCTGCAACTGATGAATAGATAAGCAAAAGGCAGTATGTCCATATGATGAAATATTATTCAGTCATAAAAATGAATAAAGTACTGATAATGTCACAGTATGGATGAAACTTGAAAATACTATGCTAAGTGAAAAAAAGCCATCATATAAGACCATGTGTTATATGATCCTATTAATATGAAATGTCCAGAATAGGTAAACCTAGAGACAAAATGTAGATTAGTGGTTGCTTAAGGCTAGGGTTGGGTGGGGGCCAGGGAATACAGGTCTGTTAGCTAAAGCACATGGTATTTCTTCCTGAGGTTATAAAAATATTCTAAAAATTGACTGTGGTGATCGTTGCATATATCTTTGAATATATTAAAATCACTTGAACTGTGCACTTTAAATGGGTATATGCCACGTGGATTATATCTCAATAAAGTTGGGCACACAATGCAACATACAGATCATGTATTATAGAAATGTATACTTGAAACCTATATGATCTTATTAACAAATGTCACCCCGATAAATTTAATTTTAAAAAAGAAAACAAGCCCTAGTTGGTGTGGCCCAGTTTGTTGGGTGTTGTCCTGCAAACCGAAAGGTCACCAGTTCAACTCCCAGTCAGGGTACATTCCTGGATTGTGGGCCAGGTTTCCCATTGTGGCACATGTGAAAAGCAACAGATCAATGTTTCACTCTCGTAACTATGTTTCTCTCCCTCTTTTTCTCCCTCCGTTCCCCTCTCTCTAAAAATAAATGAATGAATAAATAAATAAAGTGTTCTGCAGCCAGTGATGTTTTGATATATATATTTAACATATAACTCTCAGAGGAAAAAAAAGGTCTGATTTGTAGTGTTTGATGATTTCCATGGTGAAAATATCCCCTTGGATGATTTCAAGTGATGAATGTGACATTAGTGAATGTGGAGTTGGGAAGAGATGTATTAGCAGCACACCATTATAAAGTATTTGCACCATACAGCTACAATGGCCATAAATTACCTCAAGATCATGAATAATAGTAAAAGGTAATAAAATAATTAGGAAATCATGTGTTTTGAGTATTTATTACTTTTTTTTAATGTGACTCATTTAACCACAGGTTTATATAATTTAATTTTAATGATTACTTAAAATTCCTGAAAGCTCAACAACCAGCCCTCACCAACTGCTACAGACTGTCTCCAGGTCCTACATTATAATCACAAACACAATTTTCCCCAGTTTTATGGAAAATAATTTACATAAATCACTGTATAAGTTTGAAGCATATAGAGTAATGGCTTGATTTATTTATGTTATAAAATGATTACCAGGACAAGGTTAGCTGACATTCGTCTTCTCATATAGATATAATGAAAAGATTAAAAAGAAGAAAAAATACAAAACTCTCCCTGTGATGAGAACTCTTAGAATTTCCTCTCTTAACAACTTTCCTATATATCATACAATGATTTTAGGTATAGTCATCGTGTTGTATATTACATACCTAGCACTTATTTACCTTATAACTGGAAGTTTTATTTCTTGACCACATTCCCTCCTTTCCCATTCCCCCTACCCTCCACCTCTGGTAACCAAAACTCTGATCTCTTTTTCTGTGTGTTTGGTTTTTGTGGGGATTTTTTAGATTCCAATACAACTGAGATCATACAGTATTTGTATTTCTCTGACTTATTTCACTTAGCATAATGCCTTCGATGCCTGTCCTTGTTGTCACAAATTGTAGGATTTCCTCATTTTTTATGGCTGAATACTATTCCATTGTGTGTGTTTATAATGTATTTATCCATTCATCCATCAATGTAAATTTAGGTTGTTTTCATGTCTTGATTATTGTAAATATGTTGCTATATACATAGGGGTGCAGACATCTTTTTGAGTTAACGTTTTCATTCCCTTTGTATATATTCCCAGTAGCAAAACTCCCAGATCAGAAGACAGTTCTATTTTTAATTTTTTAAAGGATTCTCCACACTGCTTTCCATAGCAGCTGTATCAATTTATAATCCCACGAACAGTGTACAGTTGTTCATTTTCCAACATTTCTGTTGGCTATCTTTTTTTTTACTACTTAAAAGTCAAAATTATTATTTAATATAATATTTTACAATTCTTATTTATGTGTTAATACCTGGATAACTTTTTGAAGTATATTTTGTTGACTATGCTATTACAGTTGTCCCATTACTTTTCTACCCTTTATCCCCCTCTGCCTGGTCCCCCTTCCCACCGGCATCCCCCCACCTTAGTTCACGTCCCTGGGTCCTACATATAAGTTCTTTGGCTTCCTCATTTCCTATACTATTCTTAACCTCCCCGTGTCTATTTTGTATCTACCAATTATGCTTCTTATTCCCTGTACCTTTCCCCCATTAACCCCTTTCTCCACTGATAACCCTCCATGTGATCTCCATTTCTGTGATTGTGTTCCTGTTCTAGTTGTTTGCTTAGTTTGTTTTTCCTTTTGTTTAGGTTCAGTTGTTGATAGTTGTGAGTTTGTAGTATTTTACTGTCCATAGTTTTGATCTTTTTCTTAGATAAGTCCCTTTAACATTTCATATAATAAAGTCTTGGTGATAATGAACTCCTTTAACTTTACATTATCTGGGAACCACTTCATCTGTCCTTCCATTCTACATGATAGCTTTGCTGGGTAGAGTAATCTTGGATGTAGGTCTTTGACTTTCATGACTTTGAATACTTCTTTCCAGCCCCTTCTTGCCTCTAAGGTTTCTTTAGAGAAATCAGCTGATAGCCTTAAGGGAGCACCTTTGTAGGTTACTGTCTCTTTTTCCCTTGCTGCTTTTAAGATTCTCTCCTTATCTTTAATCTTGGATAATGTAATTATGATGTGCCTTGGAGTGTGCTCCTTTGGGTCCAACTTCTTTGAGACTCTCTGAGCTTCCTGGACTTGTATGTCTATTTACTTCACCAGTTTGAGGAAGTCTTTCATTATTTTTTTCAAATATGTTTTCAATTTCTTGCTCTTCCTCTTCTCTTTCTGGCACCCTTATGATTCGAATGTTGGAATGTTTAAAGTTGTCCCGGAGTTTCCTAAGCTTCTCCTATTTTTTTGAATTCTTATTTCTTCATTCTGTTCTGGTTAGAAGTGTATTTCTTCCTTCTGATCCAAATTGTTGATTTGAGTCTTGGTTTTCTTCCCTTCACTGTTGGTTCCCTGTATATTTTCCTTCATTTCACTTTGCATGTCCTTCAGTTCTTCCTTTGTTTTATGGATGTACTCAATCATTTCTGTAAGCATCCTGATTACCGGTGTTTTGAACTCTGCATCTGATAGGTTGGCTTTCTCCTAATTGCTTAATTCTTTTTCTGGAGTTTTGATCTGTTCTTTCATTTGGGCCATATTTCTTTGTCTTGGCACACCTGTTACACTGTAAGGATCAGGGCAATACACTTTGCTGCATTGTACCACTGTATGTGGGGGAAGGGCCAGAGAGGGAACAATGCCATTTGATTGGCTCTAGCCCACTTTCCATCACTTCCCCCACTCCCCACACACAAATTGTGCCCCTCTGGGTGCTGCACTGGTGCTGATTCCTGCATGGGTGGGCTTGTATATGTTCTAGGACCCTGTGGGCCCTACAATGGACTTTCCTGTGGGAATGGCTGTTTCACCTACCGCAGCAACCCCCCGCAGGTGTTTATAGCCAGAGGTTTTGAGGTTTTATTTCCCTGGTTCTGGAGCCTTTGGTTGTGCAGTGTGTCTCTGTCCCCAGTTGCTCCTCCCAGTTTATCTACACACAAATGTAGTACCACCTGGTCTACCAGTCATTACCTCACCCACCTGGTCCAAAAATCTCCACTTTGTTGCACATCCTCTCCTCCTCAGCCATCCATCTCCACCCCTCCTACCAGTCTGGATGAATGTATCTTCTTTAACTCCTTGGTTGTCACACTTCCATACAGTTCGATATTCTAGCAGTTCTGGTTGTTTTTTGTTTTTAATTTTGTTGTTATTTTTCTTTTGGTTGTGCAACAAAGTGAAGCATATCTACCTACACCTCCATCTTGGCCAGAAGTCAGGAGTAATTTGATAATAGCCATTCAAATAGGTGTGAGGTGATATCTCATTGTGGTTTTGATTAAGGGTTTTTCTAATAATTAGTAATGTTGAAAACCTTTCATGCATCTTTTGGCCATCTGTACATCATCCTTGGAAAAATATCTATTGGAATACTCTGTCCATTTATTAATTGAATTGTTTGCTTTTGTTGTTGAGTTGTGTGAGTTCTTTACATATTTTGGATATTAACCCCAAATATTTCCCATTCTGTAGTTTTTTTTCACTTTGATGATGGTTTCTTTTGCTGTGCTGAAGCTTTTTAGTTTGCTATAGTAGCACCTGTTTTTTTTTAATCTCATTGTTTGTGCTTCACTTGTCATATCCAAAGAAATCATTACCAAGACCCATAGCAAGGAGATTGATTCCTATATTTTCTTCTAGGAACTTCATAGTTTCAGGTCTTACATTTAAGTCTTTAAACCATTTCAAGTTAATTTTTGTGAGTGATATGAAAATATATGTCCAGTTTCATTCTTTTACATGTGAATATCTAATTATCCCAGCACCATTTATTGAAGAGCCTATATTTTCTCCATTGAATAACACTCTTTTTAAAGAATTTAAATGAGCATCTTCATGAGTGTGCCATCATTTATTTGCACTCCTCTGGACAAGAACTCAAAAACTTGCATGGCCATTACAGTTTGGCTTGAAGAGGTTGATTTTCTCCCTCTAATTCTAAAATCTGAGCATGGCAGAAATATTGTCCTAAATGTAGAGACATACTCCTATTTTCTATAGACTCTATTTTGAGGCATTTTGGCAATACGTCTACAGCCAATAAGCAACACTAACAGCTCGAGGAATATATCTGAGCTCACTTAATAAATTGCCTTTCCCTGGTCAACCCACTGACTCTAGGGTTCTTTTCTGATTCTTAACTGTCATCGAGCTCATTGTTTGTACTGTTTGTAAAGTCGAATTTGCAAACATCTTAATTCAATGGCAAACAAAATATAAATTAGCCTTTGAAAACTCCACAGACCTTGATATTTAACGCAGAACCATGGGAGGTTTGGAGTGTTTGGTACTTTTAATATTTATTATTAATTAGCAATATATCAGTTGTAACCACCCAAGCCCTCCACTCAAGGAATACATGTTGTAGAATGGGGTAGGCTGTTCCAGTGATCCTGGTACCTGATACTGCACCAAAGTCATATTGTGAAACTGTTGAGTCTCTGGACAAGTAGACTCAAGAAGAGTAAGTGTGGTTCCAAAGATGAAAGCATGTAAGTCTTTCCTTCCCTGAGGGAGGGGGTGACAGTGAGCAAAGCAGCTACAGAAAGTGAACTCTGATGTTATCCATATGCTACTGGAGTGGCTTTGAGTAAATTATTTAGCTTCTCTGAGCCTCAGTTTTCTTACCTATAAAATAAGGAATATTAACAATGCCCACCTCACAAAATTGTTTCAGAATTGGATGAGATAAAGTATATAAAGTTTCCTGCACAGCAATAATACTGTTTTTTTAAATTGCTTAGGATGAAGAAACAAAATAGTGTAGTAGATAAGCATCCAGGCTGTAAAATCAGAATGAGACCTAAATTCCAATTCTAGCTCTGCCAGTTCCTGAGTGACTATGTATAATTCATGGCCCCTTTCTAAGCCTTTGGTTCCCAATCTATAAAAAGAGGTTAATGATAGCATATATTTCATAGCATTCATTAAATGAGCGGGGAGAGGTCAAGTGTTAGGTACACTGTAATTCTCACTAAATGGGAGCTGTTAGCCTGCCGTGAAAGGATGGATACAATTCTTCGAGCATTTGGGAAGAGCTCACATTGTCTTCCCATCAGAGAGAGAAGGAGGATCAATTACATTGGTTACTGGAACACAAGTGTGGACTGATGAGAGCCAAGATGGGTGCTGGGTGGCTGGATGGTTCCCTCAAGGAAAGGCCAGTGTTCTAATGCTGGAAGTGGAATGCTAGACACGGAAACCACTGGTTTTGGGTTTTCTATCCACCAGGGGTTCCTTTTTATTTACATCTTTATTTATGTGTAATACATGTAGATTAAACTGAACATGCCTGAAAAGTACAATTTCATGAGTTTTGACATAAGTATATATCATGTACCATCACCACCACCAAAAAGGTAATGAACATTTGCATCACCTCCAAAAAATTCTTTATACCCCTTTTGTAATTGATTCCCCTTCTCACTCTTCCCCATCCCAAGGCAAACACTGATCTGTTTTATGCCACTTTAGATTTGTTTGTATTTCTGGAATTTTATGTAAAAGGAACCACATAGCATGTACTCTTTTTAGAGTGTAGTTCCTTTCACTCAGCATAATTTTTTAAAGATTCATCCATATTTTTATATATATCAATAATTTGTTCTCTTTTTGAATGAATAGAATTCCTATGTGTGAATAAACCACTTACCTGTTGATAGACATTAAAGTTGTTTCCAGTTTTTACCTATTACAAATAAAGGTACTATAAACATTCATGTAGACCTTTGCATGGTCAAATGCATATATTTCTTTTGTGAGTGAAAAAAGGGGGCATATCGTAGGTGTATGTTTAAACCTTTTTTTAACCATCAAACCTATTTTCCAAGGTGGCTGTCAAGTTTTCACTGCAAGACAGTGATGAAAGGATGAAACTTATAATTTATCTAAATATCCTTGCCAACTATATGCTGAGGATTTATGGAGAAACAATAAGCATTATAATGTACCTTGATAGGTTTTCTTCATGTGTCTTGTGTTTGAGTTTTATTAAGGTTCTTGGACCTGTGGGTTTATAATTTTTATTATATTTAGAAAAGTTTCAGCCATTATTTCTTCAAATAATACTTCTGTCGACTTCCAGCCAAGATGGAGGCATAGGTAGATACACGTTGTCTCCTTGGACAACAAAAAAAAGAAAAACAACAAATTTAAAAACAAAAAATAACCAGAACTGCCAGAAAATTTAACTGTATGGAAGTCTGACAACCAAGTAGTTAAGGAAGAAACATTCATTCAGACTGGTAAGAGGGGCGGACACAGGTAGCCAGGGAAGAGAGACTGTGTAGCAAGGCAGTGGCTGGAAGACCAGGTGGGCTAAATGGTGGCTGATGATCCCACATTTCTGTGCAAATAAACTGGGATGAACAATAGGGGAGCAAGACAGACCACTCAATCCAGGTTCCAACGTGGGAAAGGAAAGCCTCAAAACCCTCTTGCTATCAAAACCTATGGAGGTTGTGGCAGTGGGAAAAATTCCCAACCTCACAGGAGTGTGTGTTGGAGAGACCCTCAGGATCCTAGAACATACACAAACCAACCCACCTGGGTATCAGCATCAGAAGGGCCAAATTTGTTTGTGGGTAGCGGGGGAAGTGACTGAAAGAGGGGCAGGAACTGAGCAAGCAACATTATTCCCTCTCTGACCCCTCCCCCACATACAGCACCAGTATGCAGAAATACGAGTTGCCCACCCTTGAGAATACCTAATGCTCTGCCCCTTGCAATGTAACAGGTACACAAGACAAAGAAATATAGCCCAAATGAAAGAACAGATCAAAACTCCAGAGAAACAACTAAGCGATGAAGAGATAGCCAAAGTATCAGGTGCGAAGTTCAAAACACTAGTAATCAGGATGCTGAAAGAGATGGTTGAGTATGGTCACAAAATAGAGGAAAAAGTGAAGGTTGTGCAAAGCGAAATAAAGAAAAATATACAGGGAACCAACAGTGATGGGAAGGAAACCAGGACTCAAATCAATGATTTGGAGCAGAAGGAAGAAATAAACATTCATCTAGCCAAGATGGAGGCATGGATAGATACACTTTGTCTTCTTGCACAACCAAAAGAAAGATAACAATAAATTTAAAAACAAAAAATAACCAGAACTGCCTGAACATCAAACTGTATGGAAGTCCAGCAACCAAGGAGTTAAAGAAGAAGCATTCATCCAGACAGCTGGCAGTGGTGGAGACAGGCAGCTGGAGCAGAGGGACACACAGCCAGGTGACAGCTGGCAGGCTGGGCCAGGCAAGGCAGCGGTTGGTGGACTGGGTGTTTCCATATTTGTGTGCAGATTAACCAGGAGGAACAACTGAGGAGTGAGAGAGACTGCGCAATCCAGGCTTCTGACATGGGAAAAGAAAGCTTCAAAACCTCTACTGGTCAAAACCTGTGGGGGTTGCAGTGATAGGAGAAATTGCCAGTCACACAAGAGAGTTCATTCGAGAGACCCACAGGGTCCTACAATGTACACAAACCTACCCTCCTAGGAATCAGCACCAGAAGGTCCCAATTTGCTTGTGGGTAGTAGGGGAAGTGACTGAAAGCCAGATGAGAACCAAGCAAGTGGCACTGTTCCCTCTTGGACACCTACCCCACATATAGTACCACAATACTGCAAAGTGCATTGCTCTGCCCTAGCCAATACCTAAGGCTCTGCCCTTCACAATGTAATAGGCCCACTGAGACAAAACAAAATATGGCCCAAGCAAAAGAACAGATCAAAGCCCCAAAAATAGAACCAAGCAATGAAGAGATAGCCAAACTATCAGATGCAGAGTTCAAAACACTGGTAATCTGGGTGCTCACAGAATTGGTGGAGTATGGTCTCAAGGGGGAGGAAAAAGTGAAGGTTATGCAAAGTGAAATAAGGAAAAATATATAGAGGATGGAAACCAGGACTCAAATCAATGACTTGAAGCAGAAAGAAGAAATAAACATTCAACCAGAACACAATGAAGAAACAAGAATTCCAAAAAATGAGGACAGGCTTAGGAACCTCTGGAACAACTTTAAACATTCTAACATCTGAATCACAGGGGTGCCGGAAGAAGAAGAGGAAGAGCAAGGCATTGAAAACTTACTTGAAAAAATAATGGAGAAACAATTTGGCAAACAAAATAGACTTCCAGGAAGTCCAGGAAACTCAGAGAGTCCCAAAGAATTTGGACCCAAGGAAGCACACTCCAAGGTACATCATAATGACATTACCCAAGATTAAAGATAAGGAGAGAATCTTAAAAGCAGCAAGAGAAAAGGAGACAGTTACCTACAAAGGAGTTCCCACAAGACTATCAGCAGATTTCTCAAAAGAAACCTTACAGGCAAGAAGGGGCTTAAAAGAACTGTTCAAAGTCATGAAAGGCAAGGACCTCCGTCCATGATTACTCTACACAGCAAAGCTATCATTGAGAATGGAAGGGCAGATAAAGTGTTTCCCAGATAAGGTCAAGTTAAAGGAGTTCATCATCACCAAGCCTTATTACATGAAATGTTAAAGGGACTTATCTAAGAAAAAGATAAAAACTATGAACAGTAAAATGACAACAAAATCACAACTATCAACAAGTGAACCTAAAAAAAAAACAAAAACAAAAACAAACTAAGCAAACAACTAGAACAGAAGCAGATTC
>PVJD01016649.1:0-20201 GCA_004026545.1 Mormoops blainvillei
GTGTGTGTGTGTGTGTGTGTGTGTAAGAATTTTAGGGCTTTCTACATATAAGATTAGACTCTCTTTCCAAAAACAGTTTTTTTATTCTTTCCAATTTGGATACAACTTATTTCAACTTTTTGCATACATACTCTGGTCAGAATTTCCAGTAATATGTTGAATAAGCAGAAAAAGCAGCATCGTCGTATTCTTTACGATCTCAATAAGCTTTTTTGAGTTTTTTCCACGGCATATGTTGTTGGCTGCGGGCACCACGTATGGCTCTTATTACAACGAGTGGTTTTTGTCCGCTCATAGAGTTTCTATCTTCTGTCACAACCGCGACCACCTCCCCCAGAGGCTTATTTCACCGTGACGTTCAAGCAGCAGCGCCAGGAGGGAAAAACGTGCCCAGGCTGAGAATTCTTTCAGATGGCAGCCCTCCAGGTCTGCGGCGATTAAGACTGGATTGGGCAATCTTTGCTAAGAAATTATTTAACAAAAAGTATACACACATACTTCCCCATTTACTGTAAAATTCCCGTGGACCCAGAGAGGGACAAAGATGGAAAGCCTGCATTCCTCAACATATAAAATTTTACGTTAGCAGTGGAATCTGATGTATTTTGAAGTAAAAAAAAAAAAAAAACTTCTAGGGAAAGATTAATACAAGCTCATGAGGGAAAAATTCTACCTAATGATGAGATTCTAGGACACACGGGCTAACAAAGGGGTTTTGTGTGTTGCTGCTACACAGGTGTCTGAGGAAACAAATGTGGAATCACCCTGGGTTCATCTGGGGTCAGAGAGGAGGTCCAGCTCTCTCCTTACACGTTGTCACCTGAACTTAAACAATTGTCCTTCTGCAAATGTCAGGACCATGCTCTGGTGACCTTCACATAGCTCTCAGTGGGCTGTGAGTGGCTGAGGTCTCTGGGTAAGCAGCGTGGTTCCATGTCTCAAGCCCGTTCTCAGTCAGTCGCATTGTCTGTTTCTCCACAGAGCCTGTGAGAGTGTCCACCCTCCTAACCATTAACACCACAGTCGCAGGGCTTAAGGATGCCACTGTCCTGACCTGTTACACAAACGCGATCTCCGCCCAGTGATTGTTCAGTGACATGAATCTGCCACTCAGGGAGGGAATGAAGCCACCCCAGGACCACAGACACCTCACCATAGACCCCGTCAAGACGGAGGATGCTGGGGATTACCAATGTGACGTCTCCCACCCCATCGGTTCTGTTGAAAGTGAGACCCTTGAGCTGGATATGAAATTTGAGCGACACTCCTTCCCTTCTCTATGTTATTAAACTCTAAAAAAAGTTTTTTTGCATCATTATAATAGATTTTTTCTGAAGGTGAATATTTCTTAAAGGATTTGCATTGAGTCAATAAATACTCAAATTTTATCCTGAATCTTTTTCTTTTATTATATTAACAAACACATAACATCAAATTTACCACCATGAGCCAATAGCCAGGGTTCAGTTGAGTAAATGGTAAATGTATTCTCGTTGTTGGTAAACAGAACTCGAGCCATTTTCATCAGCACAACTAAAATTCTGCACTTATTAAAAAACAGCACCCAGTTTCCTTCTCCCCCAATTACTCTGTGATGACCAATCTTCTTTGTTTCTGTAAATATGAATACTTGAGATACCTCATATTATTCAAATATGCCTGTTTTGTCTTCTTGTGGCCTGCTGGTTTCATTTACTATAACATCCAGAATGACCTTTTCGAAGGCTGCATAATATTCCTTTATATATGTATATTCCACATTTTCTTTTTCCATTCCTTTATCCATGAACAACTGGGTAGCTTCCACCTCTTGGCTATTGTGAATAATGCTGCAATGAAAAAGGATGTGGTAATATCTCTTCAAAATCTTGCTTTAGATTCCTTTGAGTATAAGAGCATAAGTAAGATTGCGGGACCACAAGATTAAGTCTATTTCTTATTTCTAAATGAAGCTCCACAATGTTTTCTAGGGTGTTTTCAACAAAAAACAGTGGGCCTAGGTCCTAATTTTCCCACGTTGTGCCAATACAGGTTACTTTCTGTGTTTCTGGCAGTGGCCATTCTAACTGGAGGGAGAGGATATTCCGTTGTTTGGATTGGATTTCCCTAATGTTCAGTGATGTTCAACATCTTTTCATATATTTCTTGGCCATTTGTATGTCTTCTTTGAAGCTATGTTTATTCAAGTGCTTTGACTACTTTTTAATCATGTAATTTGGGCTTTTTGTTGCTGTTGAGTTGTAGAGTTTATTTATGTCTGTACCCTAGATGTCAATTTTTAACATATATATGCAATTTGCAAATACATTTTCTTGTCCTGTAGGTTTCCTTTTCACCCAGTTGATTGTTTCTTTTGATGATCAACAATTTTTAAACTTGATATAGTCCCATTATTATTTTGTTTTTGTTCCTTGAGATGTCAGCCTCATATCCAAGAAGTCATTGCCAAATTTTCCCTTTGTTTTCTCATTTGGGTGTTTCAGTTTTGGATCTTACATTTAGACCTTTAATATGTTTTGAGTCATTTGTTGCATGTGATATGAGATCCTTTTACAGGTGCATATCCGGCTTTCCCAACACATTTTACTGAAGTCTGTTTTTCCCCAGAGTGCTTTTAGCACCCTTGTTGAAAATTATTTGACCAAACACCAGAGGGTTTACTTACAGGCTCTATTTTGTTTCATTGGCCTGTATGTCTGTCTTTATGCCAATTCCATTCTATCTTTAGCTTTCTAATTCCATTTACTTTAGCTTTCTAATCTGTTGTAAAATCAAAATATGCTGTCCTCTAACTTTACATTTTTTGAAAATTATTTTGGCTCTTGGCTCTGTTAAGATATCACGTGATTTAAGACTGATAGTTCTTCTTTTTTTAAAAATATGCTTTTCAGATTGTAATATATTATGTTAACTCTATAGGTCACTTTGGATAGCATGGACGGTTTAACAATATTAATCTTCTAATCTATGTTTATTCATTTATTTTTTGCTAATGAGAATGAATTTTCAAAAAAGCAGTTTTTTAACCTTCTGATTGGGTTCACACACCTCTCCTATCCCACTTGGTGGCTCCCTCAGGTGAGCACAGAACAGGGGTTCCAGGTTTTCATATCCAGGGGCTGTGCGAGGAGATTAAGGGAGTTAGATATTTTCCCTGGTTTGTTGTTTTTGGGGTTTTTTTCCATTTTTTTTCTCTCGGTTTAACTATCTATTAACCCCATTAATGGCTCTATTCTGTAATCCATCATCTTCTCTTTTGCCAACTCAAGCTGACCTCAAACAATTTTGTCCAGGAGAAATAAAAACTTTATTCAATAGAAAACTTCTCAGTAAAAAAAAAAAAAAAAAAAAGAAAGAAAGAAAAGAAAGAAAAGACTGTTTGGGACACTGGGTGCATAATGCGGAGTGCAGATGATGTTTTACTGAGTCGGACACTTTAATCCTGTATTGTTTTGTGAAACAACATCACCCCAATATTTTCAGTTTAATAAATAAGTAAATAAATACATAAAAATAGAAAAGTTCTGATTTAAGGATAGCAGTGGTGCCAGTTTCACCAACAATTTGTCAGAAATATTTGAAACTCATGCATTAGAAATGCAGTCAAAGTCTCAATTACATATTCTGAAGCTTTCTATTTCATAAACGAAATAACCGAAAACTCGGAAGGCCCAGTGAGCATGTCTGTGAGCTTCAGTTCCTCGAATGACTTCAGATCTGGAAGGTTGGCTTGTCACAGAGTCACAAATCTAACCTGAGCAAATTGGAGAAACCAGGAAGATGCCAGGGGGATGAGAAGGAGTGTGGTACTAAGCAGAATTTGATGGAAAATTAAACCATTGGACAGGCAGAGATGAGAGAAGGGGTCTAATTTGTTACCTTAGTTTAGAGTGAGGAGAATGTAGAAGGACTAGGGAGAGGAAGAAGTGGTCAGGAGGGGCTGAGAACCCCAAATTGGAGAGAGAGTAGGGGTTCGGAGTCCACATGCAAAGGTGAGAGTCACTGGAGCTGGAGAAAGAGGTTGGGTAAAAAGAGGGAGCTACTCTTCCACACACGTGTGTGGTGTTGAGAGGTTGGGTGACCCCATGGATGAAAGGACAAGATTCTTGGAGACTCAGACAGGGGCAGATTTAACGACGGGTGCACCGGGCGCGCGCCCTGGTCCCCGACTTCTGAAGGCATGTATTTTTGTTTTCCCTGTCTCTCTCTCACTCTTTTTTTTTTTTTTAAGGGGCCCAATATTTTCTTCTGCCCCCGGGGCCTCAACCGACCTTAATCCGCCTCTGTACTCACATGAATGTCCTATACTGTGACCAAACACTTGATATGGGGAGTACCTGGTGGGGTGTGCCCTTCTTTAAATGGTGGGGAAAAAACCCCAGGAAAGCATTATTAAAAAAAGAGAACAGACTGCTTGGTGAGAGTGGCTGGCTGGAGGGGGCCAGAGAGAATGTCCCTAAGCAGAGGTAGAGAGAGAAACGCTAGGGCTTCCACAGCTAGAGGTTCAGCAGCCTACAAATTACGACTTGCTGGCCCCAGGAGGAGGGGCCAGTGGACACCGTGAGAGGCGTGAGAAAGAGAGCCAGGGTGAGAGGGAAGCCAGCAGCCACGGAGGGAGCAAGAACCCAGGAAGCTCGGAGCCACGGGAGAGGGTGGGAAGGTTTTAGTGTTCCGTCCTGAGGCCGAATCTCTGGGTCTCAGGACAAGACACTAAAACGTTCCCTGCATTTGTGCCCGCCACAAGCTGACACTGGTTGTAAAAGAGGTTGTGTGAGCACGTGGGAGTGGCTACAAGCTGGGCTTCGCGCGGTGTGGTCTAAGCAAGTTTCTAACGGTCTCACTGCATCTGCTGACAGTGCGGGAGGTCGGGGTCCCCAGTTTTAAAACGTCAGCGTTGGGAATCGGCAGTAAGGGTAGAGAGGAGTAGCGTGCAGTAAATGATGACTCTGGATTCTCCAGACTCCGCAGCATTTTGTTTCTGTCCCCCCCCCCCTTTTTTTATCTCAGCGCTGCGTGCACTTCGGCTATAAACATTGGTGTTGATATTGGATGGCTGGGGCCTGTGCTTACCATTTTAGAACGCAGGGGTCTTCAGAGGCACGACCTTAACTGTGGCTCCTGGATCCTTCTCAGACAAGCCTACACAGAGACGTGACACTGGCAAATTACTGACACCTCCTCTGAGCAGGTGCGGGCCACGTTCCACATGCTCACACAGCCCCTTGTGAGTTGGACAAAGAGTTAATGTAGGACCGAATAGGGAACAGGACCGAGGGGCCTCAGACGGAAGCCCTGAGATGGGGAGTTCTGGCCCGTTTGCCGGGACGAGGCAGGGCTCTCCAGGGGAGACGCTCTGGGGTGCTGACTGGGCCGCGGCGGCGAAGCCGGCTGCGGGCCCCCGTCTGCCCGTCACCTCCCAGCTCCCACCTCCAGGAATGAAGGTCTCTCCTCCCGTCCACCTGCGCTACCCCACCTGTGCTCATTTATGGCCCAGGTCCACGTGAGGGGGCTCCGGGTCCCTATTTGGCACCGCAGGGAGGGGGAGGGGAGACTGAGTCCCCACAGACCGCCCAGCAATGGTGTCCTGAGAGGTGGGGTCAGGCAGGACCTCACTTCCCACATCCTAGGTCCTTACCTAGAGTTGATGGCAAAGCCCGGACCCCACCTGCTCCCTCAGGCCCTGGGAGAACCTTCTTGGTCACCCCGCACAGACCTGCCCCTTGAAAGCCATCGTCACCACCAGCAACGTTTGAACAACTTTCTTTTTTAATGTTAGTCGGTGCTTTTCAGCTCCTGGGGCAACTGTGACTCCCTGTGTACAGGGATGAGTGACAGGAATGGACAGAGAGAAATCACATTACGGTTCACAGATGTTCTGTATAAACTTACGGAAGCTCAAAATCATAGGAGACTACATAAAATCGGCATTCCGGAGCTAAACTCTGAACTGTAGGTGGCTTTCACCTTTTCCTTAAGAGCTCAGCTGCCAAAAGTGACATTAATAATGACCTAGAAGCTGTGCATCAGTTACTAGCAAAACTATTGCTTTGTCTTTAAGAGAGAGTTGCAGTAGATTATTTTCAATTTTTAAGGACTTAAAAATGATTTAATTTATTTCAGAGAGAGAAGAAGGGAGAGAGGGGTCGAAAGAAACCTTCATCAGTCACCTCCAGCATGTGCCCCGACTGGAAACCAAACTGCAACCTAGTAATGTGCCCTGACCCTGAATCCCACCTGTGACTGTTTGATTCATGGGCGGATTGTTTTTGCTTTTATCATGTAAAAAGGGAATACCCTTCAGCCATAATTATCATGACCCGGTAGAAATGACGCTTTCCCTTTTAAATATCAAAGACAGGACAGGAAGTAGCTCCTGCTCCCTCCCCCAGAGACAACCACCTGTGACCGTGTTATGGGAGCGCCGCGGCACCCCGCTGTCTCCATGTCCGTGAGGGCACAGCCTGATGTGTCCTGAGTTCCATCCTACCTGCACAATGCCAACCATCAGTGAAACTCTGGACGCCTCCCTCGGGCCACATCCAAGCATTTGGGACCTTCCGGAAGCCAAATCCCCACTCCAAGGCACCCAACCCCTACCTGCTTCTCCAGGGGGGCCTGCAGGAGCGCAGGACCTGTGCCTTCCCAAGCTGAGGCCCAGCACAGGGACTGCACTGAATCTAGTGCAGTGTGATACCCCAGAGGGGTCCTGCCCGGTCCCTGCCACCACCTGCCAAGATGCAGCAGTCTTAGCACTGCCATTCTACCAGGCTTAGAAGCGCTTTCCCACACACGACTCTGAACCCACTGCTGGCCCTTCTCTCTGCTGCTGGGAGGGTTATGGGAGGCAGGAGGGTGGATGTTCTCCACCCTGAAGTGGTGTGGGGAACCAGGGACCCCAGACTGTTCTTCTGATTGCAGAAGGGACCGCTGGTATCATTGGGGCAGGTGCCTAGATATGCTCCACCATCAGAGGAGCGCCCAGGCCTCAGTACCAGGGAGACCATGCCGAGCCCTCAGGCAAGGAGACGGGGAGCCCGAGGTTTGAGGAGGAAGCCCTCCTCTTCCAGAGCTGGACAGTGAGAGTAGGACGGGAGGCAAGGTCTGTGAAACTTCCTACGAAACCCCGGATGAAAAATGGGGCCCTCTGAACAGAAGTCTTGGCTCCTGTCTGGGAAAATGAGACCCAAGCTGGTATTTGTTTTCTTTGTCTACTGACCACCTGCTGTGGGGACTGCAGCAGCCCAGGTCCCAGATCCTCAGCCGAGTGAGGACAGGACTCCAGGGCCTCAGGCCTGACTTGAGGCCACAGCAGAGACCAATAGAGGCCCCATATTTCACTGAAGACACCCACCTACTACATCCCCTCACCCCCCCAAAACAACCTTCAAGACCCTCCAGGAACCTCTGGACACTCAAGTCCCAGCTGCTCTCACCCTGCTGGGCCCTGCATCTCACGGCCATGGGTCACGGGCCTCCACAGGCCCCCTCCACCAGCCCCCACTCACAGGGCTGCCAAGCTCCCAGACCCCGGTCCTTCCCCGTGGAGCCCCCCGAGCAAAGGCGTTTGTCTAGAATCATGAGATCCCACTGCCTAGCACCCCGCTCTGCACTTCCTGCGGACACTCTGCCCCGCCCGTACTGAATCCACTAGGGGCCCCCTAACAGAAGATTCGGGGCCCCCTGTCACCCCATCCAGTCACAGCACCTCCCAGCCCTGCCCTCCCATCCCTCTCAATGCCTCAGTCCTCACTTTTGCCAACCCCAAGGGCATCACACCCAGAAGTGGTCTGCATCCCCGTCCCCCGCATCCCAGCTCAGACCTCAGCTGCCTCGGTTGTTTCCACGCCTGGGAAGCGAGTACTCCCCGTGCCTGCCCCAACCATCCAGGAGGCAGCTCCTGGCCTGTCTGGCCTGGAAGCTGGGGGCCCAAGGCCTCTGTGAGAACCCGGGGGGAGACTAGGTGGGATCCCTTAGAACATGAAGTATCCTCCCATCTAAACTGGAGAACGTTGCCGCTCTCTAAACCCTTACCCTCCCCCTGCTGCCCACTCCTCCCTGCCTGCTCCCCGGGGGCACAGGCTTGGCAGGAGGGCTCACCCGCCCCAAAAGCCCCATTTGCCCACATTGAACATCCACATGTGTTCCCACCAAATATTAACAAGCTGCCGCTTTATTATCGTAGAGATCGTCATATCCTTTTTTGTTAAAACGCATAGAAGACTTTCACTAGCAAATGGGTCTTCAGCTTCGGAACTAGTCACGCTGTGGACCAGATCATTGTTTGTTGCGGGGGCTTGCTCCGTGCACAGCAGGACTTTCAACGACATCCCTGGGCCCCACCCAGGAGGCCCCAGGGGTGCACCCACAGCTCTGGCAACCAAAAGGACCTGCAGGCTTTGCCAAATATCTCTGACAGAAGAAAATCAATACAGCCGAGGATCAATACAGCCACTGACCTAGGCCTCAATAAGGCCAGATTGAAAAGAAGATAACGCTGAATGAGAACACTTGACGCAGATCTTGTTGCAGCGCAATGCTATTTTAAAAAATACAAAATAATATACCTCGCGGAATACGGAATATCAGACACCAAGTAAGAGGTCTCTTGCACACTTGCACATTCTACTCTTTCTATTCAAAGCATCTTTAAATGCTGTTTGGACATTAGTCTCATGTCTTTCTTGAGTTATATGTTCAGAAAATATAGCCGTAAATGCAGTAGTCACCCCTCTCACGAGCTCACTTTCTACAAGTTGTGGAGAGAGAAGACAAGTAAACAAATATATCCTCTGTCAATTGCGGATACAAGTCAGGAAGAAAAATAATTGACCGCTTTCTTCTGAATATTTGACATCAGTATTTTGTGTTATATGGGCCAGTCCCGAGCATTCACCACACTTATTTTCTCTCACTTCGCACTAAGTTCTGCGAGGCCTGTTGAGTCACTGATGGAGTCAAGAAAAACTCCCCAAATATGCACATATAGGGGACAGACAGACAGACAGGCAGAGAGACAGAGGAGTTCCTTCGAGAGATGGTGGCAGTGCTACCCCAGGTGAGAAAAACATCTAAATATTTAACATTAATTTCCAGGTTCTGTGGCCTTTTTCTTAAGGAGTAGGGGACTTTCAGGGAAAGGGAACAGGTCTGTGATCCACCTGTGATCACCAGGCAAAGATCAGAATGAAGAGAATTGTTCCCTCATTTATTTGTTCATTTCCTGCTCATGAAAATTTTCTCTTAGCAGACATTCAACTAAATCTTCCGATCCATTCTTTCCCAAGCCACACAGAGAAAATCTTATGTCTAAGCTATCTCAAACCCCATCCATATTTTGGGGACAGAGAGATCCCAGCAGGGAGAGTATTAGCAGGAAAGGATGAGATTTACAAGGGCTTCTGTCCAGCCAGAAACAGTCCTCACACGGCCCGTCGCCACGGGGACCTTGGACAGCTCCCAGGCTTCCTCTCTTAGCAAATGCAGGAAGGGGCCCAGGAGCACAGCAAGTGGGGCCGGCTGCTGTCCACACAAATATGAGCAAGAAAGGAGCCCTGTGGGGTGACGGGCACGCGGTGGGGGGAGCTTCCCAGCTGCTGCCCCAGTGTCCTGAGTCCTCTGCCCTCTTCAGGTCGGTCTCTAAAGGAAAGTCATGCACAAATCCCATCAGCTCTTCAGAAAAGCCGCCGTCTGTTTCATTTCACCTTTCCCATGACCTTCCTCTCATTTCCCACCTGCTTCCTCTCACCCCTAGTCCACATATACCACTCCTGCATGACCCTTGGTCCATCGAGATTGGCCCATGCCTCCCTCCATCTGCACACATGGACCCCACCTGGGATACCCCCTCTCTTTTCTTCATAAAAATGCTCATTTTTCTTCTTTGCAACCAACCTCATTAAACACCTTGCTGCAACATCATTCTAACCTCCGCTGGCGGGCATGGTGGGCCCCCACTGAACTGCCACCTCCAATTCTTCTCCTTTTTGTGGTGACATGCCCAGGAGCAGTTGCCTGTGCTCGTGTCACGTGTCCTGTGGATCCCCGAGTTTCTAAGAGACAGGCAGGATAAGCCTCGGGGTACTTCCAAATGGTCCCGTTGCTGCTCTACAAGAGCCGCCACATGAAAAAGGTTGTAAGTGTTCGGAGAATAAATAAAAAAAAGGAAAGGTGGACAAACGGGCGGACACCTGCTGCTTCTCCCCCGTGATTATTCTGAACGGGCTGAGGTCATGAAGAAACAGACATTCGTGACCACTCCCTGTGGCATATCGGTGCAAGTTTTATACAAGGCAATGTGCAGGTTTCTCTCTTCAAAGGATTGTTTTTAACATCAAATTCACATAAGCTCCAATTCAACATTTTAGGTACATAAAGTGTGGGACCAGGGGAAGGAATCCATTCAGTCCTACCAGAGCTCTGTTCTAAGAGACAGACCCAGGGTTGCTAAGCCTTGTACTTGCCTAGGGACTTGGCAAGGAGCGTTCTCTGTTCCCAGAATCAGAGTTTCGGTTCTGGGCACCAGGCTCTGGGACGGAGAAGGACATTGACTAGTCCCGTGCTCCTGGAGAAGGAAGCGGCCACGGCAGAACAATGGTGGCCCTGGTCCCTCAGGCGTGGGCTCCACGGAGTGACCCTGAAGCTGGAGGCCTATCTGCTTAGCAGCCTTGTGCTCTGAGGACAGATGATGACGGAGCAAGATCTCTGGGCATGGGTACTTTTGTTTGTTTTGTGAAAAAAGAAGCCTGGAAACAGCTATTCCACTGCTGGGGTTATACCCTAAGAATCCTGATACACCGATGCAAAGAACTTATGCACCCCTGTGTTCACAGCAGCACAATTTACAATAGCCAAGTGCTGGAGACGGCCTCAGTGCCCCCTCAGTAAATGAGTGGATCCAAACACTGAGGTACATTTACACAACGGAGTGCTACGCAGCAGAAAGAAAGGAGTTCCTGCCTTTGTGTGACAGCATGGATGGACCTGGAGGATATCACGCTAAGTGAAATAAGCCAGCTGGTGAAACACAAATACCATGTGATCCCACCTATAAGAGGAATCAATGAACAAAGTAAACTAATGAGCAAAATAGAACCACAGGCTTGAAAACATGGAACAGACTGACAGTGACCAGGAGAGAGATGAGAGGGGGATAATGGTAGAAAGAAGGGGCGGGGAACTAGTCAAAGAACATGTATGAGTGACCCATGGACATGGACAACAGTGTGGGGATTGCCTGTGGGGGTGGGTGTTGGGCTGGGCAGACTAAAGCAAAGGGGGAAAATTAGGACAACTGTAATAGAGTAAAACACAGACTTAGAAATGACCTCACCCTTTATGGAACTAAGTTTGACCTGATAAGTACCTGGATATGTCTTGGAGAAGAGAGCATCACCCAACGCTGGAGAGACTGCAGGTGAAGTGTGAGGGAGAGGTTTCCTAACCTCGAGAGGCTGTTCGACCTCCCTCCCATCTTAGGTCTACAGAAAAGCCCGCATCAGAGCAAACCGCCTGGTGAACGTGAGTACATCTTCACTTAGGTAACTACGCAGGCCAAGCCGAGTGACACCCGATACGCTGCAGGAGCAAGAATACTCTTCTGTTTTTGCAAATGACATTTGATCGAAGAGAAGGTGACTGTAGAGAAAAATGTAATGTCTCATGGGAAACTCCAGAAGCACAGACTTCTGGGAGATTAGATCCTGGATCTATTCAGCTATTCTGAAATTGCGTATACATTGCTGAGAACTGACGTTGTAATGGGGTTCAGAACTCAGGGTGCCTGAGAATCCAGGAAAAACCTCCACTTACCTGGCTCGGGGGATGGAGAAGCAGCGGACGGCCGCCGTTAAGAGTTACTTTGCATTACTACTGCACCTTGGCTAGCTTCACAGTTACGTTAAAAAGCCGTGGCAGCTGCCCAATGCCAGGGAGATGGGTGTGTCTCTCTGAATGTACCCTGGCTTGTGGCTTAGCCTGGGAGCTCACAGCACAAGTGTTAAGCTGAGAGAGGGCTCCCTGGTTACAGCCCTAGTATAAGTGTTACGGAAAAATGAAACGACCAGACACCAAGGGGTTAGGAGCACGATCTTTATTTACGTGCACGGGCCCGGAGGAGACAAACTCCAAATTCTGAGCCCAGAACAATAGCCCCGCATTCCTTTTATGCTGGGCTAAGTGGGGGAGGGTATTGGGAGGCGTGGTATAGATCTGGCGCGAAAAGGGCTTACAGAGGTGGGAGAGAAGCATTTACATCATAAGTCAGGGCAATTAGCATTTCATCTTTGGTATCAGCCTTGATTCCCTCTGCATAAGAAGCAGGGGTCAGTTCCCTGCATCACAGGAAGAGGCTTGACTGGCCTGCGAACGGCAGCTCAATGAACGTAAGACGCCAAAGGGCTAGCAAAATGTAGCCAGTGGTGGGAGGAGTGCGCAATAAGGTTCCGAAGGAGGAACGATATGAGGATTTAAACTCAAGCACTGCAGGCATTAAGCTCTCTGCCACGCGGCTCAGGAAGGAGAAGCGGAGCTGACCACGCAGTCTGAAAGAGAGCAGGGAGACAGGAGACGCAAGCAAGCCGCTACGTCGTTTACCGTGAGGGAGGCGGCCATGCGGCCGGGACTAATAAGAAAGGAGGTGCGCGGCTCTGGTCACGCCCGCCCTGACTGACCGCAGAGCTGCAGAGGCTTGCCTGGCGATATCCCGCCCTGCTGCGCCTGCGACTTTCCTGAGAAACACAGCACGTGCTTTTTCGGACTGTTACGTGGAGGCTGATGACAACGGATCCCCGATCCTGACCGAGAGAGGATGGCGACCCTGATCCAGAGCGGATGGCGAACCGTTTGTGCAGCCGGCTTAAGACAAGAACATGGGGCACTTCGGGGGATGCTTTTGGTTTCTGGCCTGGTGAGGAGCACGGGAAGTGCTGGGCCTCGTGGGAGACCAGGGCCCAGGGCCTGAGTGCTCCCAAAGGCTGGAAATGTTGTAAATATGTAACTGTTCCTTCCAGCACTCATCGTTGGGTCATACACCAAGGCACCACGTGAATGGGCTCCAGTCTGCTCCGTGGCAACAGTTTTTTATGAATTGCAGAAACCAACGGAGGTGTCAAATTGTTACCGAACATGAACCCATATGGGGCGGGGGGCGGGGGGGGCGGGGGAGTATCAGATACTGCTAGGGAAACAACACTTTCCTGGGGGTCCCTCTGTTCTTTGCCTGCCGCCCTTAGAAATGATGGCTCTCGATGCCAGAGTTTGGTGAAAAGCAAAGGAATTATTTATTCAAAAGTAATACAGGTTTTTGAATAATGGCTACATGTCGCTGTTAAATCTCATAATCCCTTTAAGACACCCATGAGCACACACAGTCCCACCTTTCCCCCCCTTTCCCCGCTTTGCCCAGTCAGGGCAATTAGGGGCATCGTCCTTCAGGAGGGAAAAAACAGAAGTCCAGGGCTCGGCTAGGCAGGCCTCTCGCAGTTCCCAGCGCCATCGGCTGTGTCGCCGCGATCTCTAGTTCTTAATCCAAAACCACGTGGCATCTTCTCACGGCCCACTGGCAAGAGCCCCCTCTCCCCTTTCCTTCCCGCGTGGTCTTCACATCGTTCCCCTGTGGCCCGCAGAGAAACATCTCTCAGCCCTCCTGCACCACTGCTTTAACTCAGGCCGCTTCTTCCCAGTTAACCTCCTGGGCTTAAATTAAGCCAACCTTCCAGGTTAGCCCTGTTGATATGCAAAATATCAGCTGTGAAGCTATCTTGCTGTTATCGACGTGCAAAATGACTCTCAGTGGCCTTGCTTCAGGGCAGGTCTGGAGCCGGCCTGTCATTGATGTGCACGGCAACTCCGAAAGACCCTGCTCCCCGTCTCCCTTCCCCGAGGTGCTCCACCTTGCAGTGGGGGAGGGAGAATAGCCTATATTTTTCTTGGACACCCCACATTCTGGACGCCATTACAAATCCCCTGTTGGAGGAGACCCTGTTACAAAATGAGATTTGGCTTAAAGAGATTTGGCTGTGGTTCCCTTCACAGTGAAAAAGAAATGGTTTTGTTATTACCGAGCGGCGTTCATGTTTCCTCAAAGCCACGAACCTTTAGAAAAAGTCTTTCTGACAAAAGGCCTCTGACCTCTATTTTTTTAAAACGTTTTCTTTAAAAATGCCATTGCAGTTTGGTAA
Organism: Mormoops blainvillei; assembly: GCA_004026545.1. Lineage (NCBI taxonomy): Eukaryota > Metazoa > Chordata > Mammalia > Chiroptera > Mormoopidae > Mormoops > Mormoops blainvillei. The sequence goes on from PVJD01016649.1 coordinate 14,178, forward strand.
TTGCAGATTCGTTCTCTAGGCTTTCGAAGGATACACGGGTCTCCTCAAAAGCTTCTCTCCGGAGTGAAGACCCAGAGAATGTCTGCCTCAGGAGTCTGAACCCACACCTTTGAATTTGAATCTTTTTGGTGTGCCTGCGTTCTGGTCTCTGGGGGAGGGTTGAACGTTGCTTAGGAGCGGACCTTTACAACCAAGATGTCAAAAGACCTTCTGTCAGCATTTCGTGAGCACTTTCACTTTTCTTTGTGTAAAGCCAGTTAGCGAACCCAGGTGCCTAATGTCCTTTCTCCTGTTCTGAAAACCTCCCAGGGCTTCTGTTTCAGGGGTGTTGAGTTCCTTATGACTGTTTTACTGCATGGTCTTTAAAAAGGCTTTTCTTTTATTTAGTTTAATATAATCTTTACTATAATTTCTCCTCTACTGTTCAGTCCCCTTATACCCTCCCCCCCAGCAATCACCTCACTCTTGCCCATGTCCACGAGTCTTTTACCCTTTCCGTTCAATCCCCCCACCCCCTAACTTCTCCTCCCCCGACATAAGCCGTCATCTCTTCTCCATCTGGGAGCCTGTCTCTGTTTTGCTTGTTAGTTCAGTTTATTCCTTAGATTCCACACGTGAGTGAAATCATATGGTATCTGTCTTCTTCTGACAGGCTTTATTTCACTCAGCACAATGTCCTCCAGGTGCATCCATATTGCTGCAAAGGGGGAAGTTTTCCTCTTTGTTATGACTGAGCAGAATTCCCTTGTGTAAATTCCCAATAGTTATTTTATCCACTCATATAGTGATTGACACTTGAACTGCTTTCATATTTTGGTGATTGTAAATAACACTGCAATGACTATAGAGGTGCTTATGTTCTTTCAAATTAGTGTTTTGGGTTCCTTCAGATATATTCCCAGAAGCGGGATTGTGGGGTTAAAAGGCAGATCCATTTTTAATTTTTTTTTTTTTTTTTTTTTTTTGCGGTATCTGTATACGGCTTTGCACAGTGGCTGCCCTAGTCTGTACCCCCACCAACAGTGCAGAAGGGTTCCCCTTTCTCCACATCCTCACCAGCACTTGGTGTTTGTTGATTTGTTGATGAAGGCCATTCTGGCAGCTGTGAGATGGTATCTCATTGTGGCTTTAATTTTCATTTCTCTGACTATTAGTGATCTCGAACATCTTTTCGTATGTCTATTGACCTTCTGTATGTCCTCTTTGGACAGAAGTGTCCATTCAGGTCTTTTGCCCATTTTTTTAATTGGGTCATTTCTTTTTTTTTTCTTTTTTTTTGGTGTTGAGTTTTGTAAGTATTTTATGACTTTTGGATGTTAACTCCTTATCAGATGCATTGGCAAATATGTTCTCCCCTTCTGTCTTTTTATTTTGTTGATGACTTCCTCTGCTGTGCAAAAACTTTTTAGTTTAATAAGTCCCATTTATTCATTTTTTCTTTCATTTCCCTTGCCTGGGGAGATATATCCAATAAAAAATTTCTACAAACCATGTCTGAGATTTTGCTGCCTATGTTTTCTTCTAGGATTTTTATGATTTTGGGTCTAACGCTTATGTGTTTGATCAATTTTGAATTTATTCTTTGTGTGGTGTAAGAAGATGGTCTAGCTTCATTTTTCTGCACGTATCTGTCCAATTTTCCCAGCACCGTTTATTGAATAGACTGCTTTAGCCCATTGGATTTGCTTACTTCCTCTGTCGAATATTAATTGATTATAAAGGCACAGGTTTATTTCTGAGGTCTCTATTCCATTCCATTGGCCTGTGTGTCTGTTTTTATGCCTGTACCAGGCTGTTTTGATTACTATGGCCTTGTAGTATAGTTTGATGTTAGGTAGCATGATTCTTCCAATTTTGTTCCTTTTTAGGATTGTTGGTGCAATTTTTGCCAAGGCATTTTGTGGTTCCATATAAATTTTTGAAATGTTTGTTCTAGTTCTGTGAAATACATTATTGCAATCTTGATAGGAATTGCACTGAATCTATAGATTGCTTTGCATAGCATGGACATTTTAATGATGCTAATTTTTCCTATCCATGAACATGATATGTGCTTCCACTTATTTGTATCTTCTTCAATTTCTTTCTTCGGTGTCTTATAATTTTCTGAGTACAGGTCATTTATATCCTTGGTTAGGTTTATTCTTAGGTATTTTATTCTTTTTCAAGCAATTTTGATGGGATTATTTTCTTAATTTCCCTTTCTGTTAGTCCATTTTTAGCATATAAAAATACAACTGATTTCTGAGTATTAATTTTGTATCCTGCTACTTTGCTGAATTCGTTTATTAGATCTAGAGGTTTCTTGGTGGAATCTCTGGGGTTCTCTATGTACCGTATCATGTTATCTGACAAAGACAGAGAAAGGCAGATAAAGACAGTTTTATTTCGTCCTTTCCAGTTTGGATGCTCTTTATTTCTTCTACTTTTCTGATTGCTCTGGCTAGGACTTTCAGCACTATGTTGAGTTAGAGAGGTGAAATCAGACTTTCCTCTCTTGGTCCCAATCTTTAGCAGACGCTTGTAGTTTTTGCCTGTTGAGTAAGATACTGACAGTGGGTTTGTCATATGTGGCCTTTATTATGTTTAGGTATGTTCCCTCTATGCCCACTTTGCTGAGAGTTTTTATCATAAATGGGTGCTGGATTTTATCAAAAGGTTTTTCTGCATTTATCATATAATCATGTGGTTTTTATCTTTCATTTTTTATGTGGCGAATCACATTTATTGATTTGCGAATGTTATACCATCCTTGCAATCCTGGAGTAGATGCCACTTGGTCATGATGTGTGATCTTTTTGATGCGTTGCTCGATTTGGTTTGCTAATATTTTGTTAAGGATTTTAGCATTTATGTTCTTCAGTGATATTGACCTATAATTTTATTTCTTTGCTGTGCCTTTATCTGGTTTGGAATTAGGATAATGCTGGCCTCATCAAATGAGTTTGGGAGTCTTCCCTCCTCTTGAATTTTATGAAATAGTTTGAGAAGGAGAGGTGTTAGTTCTTCTCAGGATGTTTGGTAAAATTCACCTGTGAAGCCATCTGGTCCAGGGCTTTTGTTTGTTGGGAGTTTCTTGATTACTGCTTCAAATTCATCTGGTGTAATCTGTCTACTCAGATTCTCTGATTCCTCCTGATTTAGTTTTGGAAGACTGTATGTTTCTAGGAATTTACCCATTTCATCTAGGTTGTCCAGTGTTGGTACATAATTGTCATAATATTTTCTTACTATCCTTTGCATTGCTTTGGTGTAAGTTGTTATTTCTCCTCTTTCCTTTCTGATTTTATTTATTTGGGCTTTTTCTCTTTTTTTTCTGGATGAGTCTGACTAAAAGTTTGTCAATTTTATCTTTTCAAAGAACCAGCTGTTGGATTCATTGATCATTTGTATCATTTTTTCTTTTACTCTATTTCATTTATTTCTGCTCTGATCTTAATTATTTCCTTCCTTCTGCTCACTTTGAAGTTTGTACAGTGTTTCTGTTCAAGTTTTCGTTAAGTGTGGCGTTAGAGTGTTTATTTAGCTTTTTCTTGTTTTTTGAGATGGGCTTGTAATGCTATGAATTTCCCTCTTAGGACTGCTTCCCCAGTGTCCCACATATTGTGGATTGTTGTGTCATCATTTTCATTTGTTGCAAGGTATCTTTTGATTTTTCCCTCAATCTTGTTGTTGACCCATTCATTATTTAATAACATGTTATTTACCTTCTATATCTTTGCGTATTTCTTAGTGTTCTACTTGTGATTGATTTCTAGTTTCATAGCATTGTAGTCAGAGAAGATACTTAATATGATTTGAATCTTGTTAAATTTACGGAGACTGTTTTTGTGTCCTAGCATGTGGTCTATCCTAGAAAACGTTCCACATGCACTTGAAAAGTATGTAATTCTGCTGCTTAGGAGTGAAATGCTAGGAAGATATCAATTAAATCCATTTGATCTAGTGCGTCATTGAAGGCTACTCTCTCCTTGTTGATTTTCTGCCTAGAAGATCTATCCATTGAGGTCAATGGGATGTTAAAATCCAAACTATGACTGTGTATCTGTCGATCTCTCCTTTTATGTCCATCAAGATTTGTTTTATGTATTTAGGTGCTACTATGTTGGGTATGTAAGCTTGTTGGATTGTTCCCTTTATCATTATGCAGTAACCTTCTTTTTCTCTATAGCCTTGGTTTTAAAGCCTGTTTTTCAGATATAAGTACTGCTACCCCAGCTTTTTTTTTTCTTTTTCATTTGCAAGAAATATCTTTTTCCATCCCTTTACTTTTAGTCTGTGTGTATCTTTCTATCTGAGATGGGTCTCTTGGAGGCAGCATCTATATGGATCTTGTTTTCTTATACAATCAGCTACCCTCTATCTTTTGGTTGGAGCATTTAAGTCATTTATATTTAAGGTGATTCTTGATAGATACATATGTAGTGACATTTTATTGTTAGATGGCTTTCCTCTGTTTTTTTCTATATCTTTTTCTCCTTCTTCTCCTCCTCCTCCTCCTCCTCCTTCTTCTTCTTCTTCTTCTTCCTCTTCTTCTAGCAAACCCTTTGACACTCGTGGCAGTATTGGTTTGGTGTTAACAAATTTCTTTAGCCTTTTCTTGTCTGGGAAGCTCCTTTCATCTCCTTCGATTTTAAATGATAGCCTTGATGGGCACAGTAGCCTTGGTTGTAGGTCCTTGCTTTTCGTCACCTTGAATATTTCACACCACTCCCTTCTGGTGTGAAATGTTTCTGATGAGTAATCAGGTGGCAGCCTGATTGGTGCTCCCTTGTAGGTAACTATCGTCTTTTCTCTTGCAGCTGTTAGGATTCTCTCCTTACCTGTAAGCCTTGTCATTTTCATTATGATGTGTCTCAGTGTAAGCCTCTTTGGGTCCAATTTATTTGGCACTCTCTGAGCTTCTTGGACTTGTGTGGCTTTTTCCTGCACCAGATTAGGGAATTTTTTGGTTATTATTTCTTCAAACAGGTTCTCAATCCCATGCTCACCCCCTTCTCCTTCTGGTAATCCAATGATGAGGATATTATTACCCTTCATGTTGTCTAAGATGTTTCTTAAGCTCTCCTCAATTTTTTTAAATTCTTTTTTTTTCTATTTGCTGCTCGGCCTAACTTTTTTTTTACCTTGTATTCAAAAACACTGATTCCATTCTCTGCTTCATCTAACCTACTCCTCATTCCTTCAATGTACTATTTATCTCAGATATCGCATTTTTTATTTCTGACAAATCCTTTTTTATGGTTTCTATGTCTTTTTTCATGCTGTTGAGTATCCTTATAATCATTACCCTAAACTCTCTGTCAGATAAATTGCTTAATTCCATTTCATCTACTTCTTCTGGAAAATTCTCCTGTTTTTTCATTTGGCATCTATTTCTTTGTCTTCCCATTTTGGCTGCTTTGAATTTTCTGACTTAGATGTTAAACTAATCAGTTGGCAGATCCATCAGCTGTCAATCTAATCAAAATCTGTAATTGGCAGTCAGCTTAAGCACCACAGGGTGGGGAAGAGTAATTCCTGGGGGTGGGCCTATTGCTTTCCTCAGGCTGTTGCCACTCAGAGAGGAGTGGTCTGCCTGAGAGAGATGGCTCCTGCTGTTTGGGGAATGGCACAGCACAGGGATCCTGGTGGCTGTTCCCTCAGTTCTCTCCCTAGAGCCACCATCTCCAGACTCTCCTAAAGCATCTCTAGACCACTCTGCCCCCCTTTTGCTGGTACCCAGGGTAAGTGGCTACAAAAAAAAAAAAAGTTTGTGGTTTGGCCCTTTAAAAGGCTTTCTGCATCTCTAGCTGTCTCTCCCTGGCTGACAGAACCCCAGCTGCTTTTCACAGCTGAATGTTATTTGGGTTCCTTTCTGGCTCTGGTTCAGTAGGCTGGAGAGGTTTAGACACGGCACTTCTCAAGAGGAACCCCTCGGCTACTGAAATATCCCTCCGGCACTTCAGCTGCCACCTGTGGGAGTCCAGCCAGCCCTCTCATGTCTCCTCCGTACTCTCTACCAGCCATGTTGTGCTGAAGTGT
>PVJD01016650.1:0-20245 GCA_004026545.1 Mormoops blainvillei
AATAGAGACATTTACTGAAGAAGATACAAGAAACATTGTACATAGGACAATGATGCCTCAGTCCCCTTCAAAGTAGGTACCTTGGGACCTCACACAGTTCTCCCAGTCACCATCAGCTGCCCCATTGTATTTTCCTGAATCTCAGTGATGGTATGAAATCTCTTCCCTTCCAAAGGCAATTTTAGTTTTGGGAAAAGCCAGAAGTCACAGGGTGCCAAATCTGGGCAGTAGGGGGCCTGAGTCATCTGGGTGATTTAATGTTTAGGCAAGAAAAACTGCACAGGACGTGATGTGTGACTGGACATGTTGTCTTGATGAAGCTTCCAATCACCAATTGTCCATGGCTGCAGCCTTCTGAATCATCCAAATAGTTTCCACAGAGGAATGTTCAAGCTTAATGAAAAATTTGATGCAGATTCGTTGCCCTACTCACTCAGTCATTTTGAATGTGACAACCACACAGTACACATGCTCACTCAACAGCATCTACCACCCCCACTGATTAGTACAGTGAAATCATCATTGTCCATACATGGACATTCCAGTCCACTCTACTTGGCTGCCAGGTTACACTGATGTCGTGCAAATTGTTCTCATTATATTGACAACAGCTGGACTATTTCTGGACAGATCTCGTATTTCAGCATTGAAATCCATGGGGAAAAGTAGTGTATTTTGCCAATAGTTCTTTTTCACTTGCTTTTTTTTGCAATGAATTGACTTTTTTAAAATTCAAGCTCTATGTTTCTTGAAAGATGGAAAGTCTTTACAGTTTACTGTAGTGTTTCCTCACAGAATAAATGTCAAGTTTAACTTTGTACTAACATAACTATTCTTATGCCTGAACCTTTATTCCATTAAAGACAAAAAGATGTGTGTGTGTGTGTGTGTGTGTGTGTGTGTGTGTGCGCGCGCGCGGGTGCGCATAAGAGGTTCTGGAATAGGGTGAGTGAGAAGAGAGTACTTACAAATGTTTCCACACTTTTGGTTAGTGATTGTTGTCAATAAGGATTCAAACTGATAAACATTGGTATCATGTGGCTTAAAAATAGCTAGTTTGACACAAAGAACCCTGTGGTGTGGTTATACCAGGGAGGCACATGCTCATTTGCATAAACAGGTCTAGGGGTTAGTGGTGTGTGGGACTGGGAATGGTTCCAGAAACTATACCTGGGTGGACCTTGAGTTGAGCATATAGTAATTTGTCACTTATTTTCAGATGGCAGATCAAATATTTTGCTTGGACCAATGCCTCCTGAGGTCTTCAAAGGCAGCTGAAGATATTTTAAATCCTTCCTGACACTTTGTCAGGGAGCTGCACCTGGCTTTGATAAACCAAGGAGTAATGTGATCAAAATAGCAGCTTCTAAAAAAATGGCAGCCTCGGTCAGAAAGCAGTAAGCACAAAAAGGCCTTCATCCAGCAATAGCATTAGAAAGAGAATTGCACATTTAGTAACCTCAAGGAAATTAACAGGTTATCCCGCATTGCCAATTAGGGGTGGTGACATTTAGCAGTGAGATCTTCCCTGGTTTCAGTAACCCCATGGATATTTACTATCTGCATTTCCTGCCCGATTATTCTCGTGACCTTAGCACTTACCACTACCTGACACAATATACAGATGCTACCTAGCCATGTGACACAGGTAAGAATGCTTTGCTGGGACTGCAATCTTTTATTTTTTCATCTGACAACTCAGGCCCAGTCAAAAGGAGATGAAATCCAAGGACATTACAGAAAAATAGGTTTGCTATGTATGCAGTTTGGCCCTATTTGACCTCCAGCACCACAGCAGGCTTTATGGGGAGGAACTTCCCACATGGAGCCTTACAGATTGTACATCATAGAATGATGGCTTGAAATATTATTACCCAACATTTGTTGAACATTTAGTATGTGCCATGTACCATGTGTATGTGTGCATATGTGTGCGTGTGTGTGTGTGTGTGTGTGTGTGTATAGTTATTTAGCCCACCTAACATGATACCAAGATAGTTACTACAGGGTGGGGCAAAAGTAGATTTACAGTTGTGAGTATGCAAAATACTTTATTATTGTATTATTTGTTAATTATTGTATTATTTTCCATATAAACAATTGGAAACCTAATTTTGCTCCACCCTGAATTATCGTTATCCCATTTTGCGGATGAGAAAACTGAGGTTTGGAAAACCTTTTCTTGATTCAAACAGCTAGGTTCAAACAGGTAGCAAGTTTCAGAAATGAGGTTCAAATACAAGTCATCTTATCTGGACACCCACGATTTTAACCCATATGTTATATTTTATTTCTATGCTAAAAGGGACCTTAGTGATCATTCAACTCCCTAATTGCACAGATGATGGAAATGAACCAAAGAGAAGGGATATGACTAGGCTGTATGATTCACAGTTCCATGAAGGCAGGGATCATAACTATTTTGCTTACCATTGTAGGCCACATTACTAATCGCAAAATCATGTCTATAGCAGGTGCTTAATAAAATAATATTGAACAAATATAGAATAAATTAGCAAACCCGAGGCTTTTATTTTGGATCTATAGGATATTTTACATGTCTCACATTCCATTTTATTTGATTTTAAGAAACTTTTCTTAATTACTAAAAGTATTTGCACGGTACATATGTGATATAGATAAGGGAGGCAATGGGCATGAAAGTTCAAACTTCAATAACATCACAGCTGCCCATAAGGGAAGGCTGACCAAGACTAGAAAGAAAACATTCATTCATTTACTTTACAAATATTTCTTGAGGACCTAACCTGTCCTAAACACTGTACTATGGATCCAGTGGTACAGATGTGAATAATAACTAACCTTCATATATCTGTACAGGATCTGTTCTAGGTGCTTTATGTATAACCATTAAGCACATATGAATTGAACATTTATTGCATGCCAGGTATATTCTGGGTGCTGGGGTTATGTGGTTAAACAAAACAGACAAAAATCATGTACTCATGGATTTTGTATTCTAATCCTCATGACACATTTATGAGGTTGATGCTATCTTTAGGCCCATTTTATAGATGAGAAAGCTGAGATACAGAGAGATAAACAACCTATTCAAAATTCCACAGGGAAGAACTGCAGAGCCAGGCTTACACCCAGGTTCCATAGTTCCCAAGACAGCTTCTTTTAATTTAATTTAATTTTCTTTATTTTTATTTTTGTGTTCTTTATTTTTAAATACATTTAGTGATTATGCTATGAGTTGTCTCAATATTTGCCCTTTACCCCACTCTACCTGATTACCCCATTCTTTTCAGCAACCCCCCCCCTTAGTTCATGTCCATGGGTCATGCATATAAGTCCCTTGGCTACTCCATTTCTCATACTGTTCTTAACATCCCCCTTTCTATTTTGTATCTACCAATTTGTACTTCTTAATCCCTGTACCTTTTCCTCCTTTTTCTCCCCTGCCCCCAGCTGATAACCCTCCAAATGATCTCCATATCTGAAACTCTGTTTCTGTTCTGCTTGTTTGCTTAGTTTGCTTTTTAGATTCAGTTGTTGATAATTGTGACCTTATTGCCATTTTAATGTTCATAGTTTTGATCTTCTCTTTCTTACATAATTCCCTTTAACATTTCATATAATAATGGCATGGTGATGATAAATTCCTTTAGCTTTACCTTATCTGGGAAGCACTTTATCTGCTCTTTCATTCTAAATGATAGCTTTGCTGGATAGAGTAATCTTGGATGTAGGTCCTTGCCCTTCATGACTTTGAATACTTCTTTCCAGCCCCTTTTTGCCTGTAAGATTTCTTTTGAGAAATCAGCTGAGAGTCTTAAGGGAACTCCTTTGTAGGTAACTCTCTGCTTTTCTCTTGCTAATTTTAAGATTCCCTCTTTTCTTTAACCTTTGGCATTTTATTTATGATGTGTCTTGGTGTGGTGGTCTTTGCATCCAACTTGTTTGGGACTTTCTGTGCTTCCTGGATTTGTATGTATATTTCTGTCGCCAAATTAGGGAAGTTTTCTTTCATTATTTTTCTTTCAAATATGTTTTTGATTTCCTGCTCTTCCTCTTCTGGCATCCCTATGATTCGGGTGTTGGTACGTTTGAAGATGTCCCAGAAGCTGCTTAGCCTATTCTCATTTTTTTAAACTCTTTTTTCTTCTTGTTGTTCTAATTGAAGGTTTTTCATTTTCCTTATATTCCAAATTGTTGATTTTATTCTTGGCTTTATCCCCTGCACTGTTGGTTCCCTGTAGATTTTTCTTTATTTCACTTAATGTAAACTTCATTTCTGCCTGGGTCTTTTTTACCATTTGAAGTACTCAGTGTGTTTCTTGAACATCCTTGTAACCAGTGTTTTGAACTCTGCATCTGATAGGTCGCTTATCTCTGTTTTATTTAGTTCTTTCTCTGGGACATTTTTCTGTTCCTTCATTTGGGCCATATTTCTCCCTCTCCTCATTTTGGCAGCCTCCCTGTGTTTATTTCTGTGTATTAGGTAGAGCTGCTTTGACTCCCTATCTTAGCAGTGTGACCTATTGTAGAAAAGCATACCTGCAAGTTGTGTGGGGTGGAGCCTTAGGTAATTGCCAGGGTGGGACAACCCATGACACCGCTCTGTTGCTCTGCATGGGGGAAGGCTGAGAGAGGGGAGAATAACATTGCTTGGCCTCTGGAGATTTCCCTGGATGAAGTTGTCTTCTGGCACTTGCCATGCTGCCAGTCACTTCACTTTCTCCCCATATGCCACTGGTGCCCTTCCAGCAGTAGCCCTTGTACTGAATCCCAGAATGGGAGAGTCTGCATAAGTCTTAATTCCATTATGATCCCTTTAAAGAGAATCTCCTGAGAACCCTGCAGTCTCGTTCACCACTCCAACCCAACTGTTTTTTACAGCCAGAAGTAATAGGGACTTATCTTCCTGTCACTGGAACCCTGAGCTGAATTGTCTGGTCTGGGATTGGGATCCTTCACTCCCAAAGAATGCTTCCCATTTTTTTATCAACTATAAATGGATGTGGGGACACCCATTCCATAACTCCACACCTCTCCACGCCTCTCCATGCCTCTCCACCTGTCCATGCTTTTCTATACATCTCTACATCTCCTACCCACCCACCCATCCAAGCTACCAAGAATGAATGTGGCTTCTTTAAATCCTTGGTTGTCGTTCTTCCATACATTTTGATTTTCTGATGAATCTGTTTGATATTTGTTTCGTTGTCTAGCTGTAATTTTTGTTGTAGTTGGGTGAGGAGGCAAAGAGCATTTACCCATGCGTCCATCTTGACTGGAAGTCTATTTTTTATTCTTCTTCATTCTATTACAGTTGTCCCAATTTTTCCCCCTTTGCCCTCCTCCACCCAGGCCATCCTCTGCTACCATAGTCAATCCCCACACCGTTATTCATGTCCATGGGTCATTCATATGTGTTCTTTGATTAGACCCTTCCCCTTCTTTCCACCATTATCCCCTTCTTTCCTCCCATCTTACAGCTGTCAGTTTCCCTAAATGTGGTTCAGTTTTGCACCTTAGTTTATATGTTCATTAGACTCTCCTTATAAGAGAGGTCTTATGGTACTTGTCTTTCACCAACTGGCTTTTGTCTCTTAGCATAATAACCTCTAGTTTCCTCCTTGCTGTTGCAAAGGGTAGGGATTCCTTCTTCTTTCTTTGTGCTGTATAGTATTCCATTGTGTAAATGTACCACAATTTTTTAATCCATTCATTTACTGATGGACACTTAGGCTATTTTCAAGTCTTGGCTATAGGATAGTGCTGCTATGAACATAGGGAAGCACAAGTACTTTTGAATTGGTGTTTCAGGATTCTTAGGGTATAATCCTAGCAGTGGAATTGCTGGGTCAAAAGGCAGTTCCATCTTTAATTTTTGAGTAAATCTTATCCTGTTTTCCACTGTGGTTGCACCAGTTTGCATTTCCACCAACACTACACTAGGGTTTCCTTTTCTCCACATCCTTACCAGTACTTGCTGTTTTCTGATTTATTAATGACAACCATTTTGGCTGCAGTGAGGTGATACCTTATTGTGGTTTTAATTTGCATCTTTTGGATAGCTAGTGATGTTGAGCATCTTTTCATATGTAGTGGGCCCCCTCTCCTTGGCAAAGTGTCTAGTCAGGTCCTTTACCCATTTTTTAATTGGGTTGTTTGTCTTCCTGGTGTTGAGTTGGATGATTTCTTTGTATATTTTAGAGATTAAACCTTTGTCTGATGTATAATTGGCAAATATGTTCTCCCATATAGTCAGTTCCCTTTTTCATTTTGATGATGGTATCTTTAGCCATGCAGAAGTTTTTTAATTTGATGTAGTCCCATTTGTTTATGTTTTCCTTTATTTCCCTTGCTCTAGGGGACATATCAGTGAAAACAATGCTATTTTCAGATAGTGAGATATCTGAAATTTTACTGCCTATGTTTTCCACAAGGATTTTTAAGGTATCCCAACTTATCTTTATGCCTTTTATCCAATTTGGATTTATTTTGGTGTATGGCATGCGTTAGTGGTAGTTTCATTTTTTTTGACATGTAAAAGTCCAGTTTTCCCAACACCATTTATTGAAGAGACTATGTTTACTCCATTGTATGCTTATGCCCCCTTTGTCAAATATTAATTGACCACAGAGACATGGGTTCATCTCTGGGCTCTTCAGTCTGTTCCACTAATCTATGTGTCTGTTCTTATGCCAGTACCAGACAATTTTGATTATAGTGTTATAGTGACCGTGTGGTATAAATTGATATGAGGTGTTGTGATACGTCCTACTTTGTTCTTTCTCAAGGCTGATGAGGCTATTCGGAGACTTTTTTGGGTCCATAAATTTTTTTTAGTATTAATTCTAGGCCTATTAATTATGCCATTGATATTTTAATGGGAATTGCATTGAATATATAGATTGCTTTGTGTGTATAGTTGTTTTAATGATGTTAATTTTTCCAATCCATGAACATGGCATATGCTTTCATTTAGCTGTATCTTCTTCAATTTCTTTCTTCAGTGTTCTATAATTTTATGAGTACAGGTCTTTTATGTCCTTGGTTAATTTTTTCCTAGGTAATTTATTTGTTTGTTGATATAGTAAATGGGATATTTTTTCTTGGTTTCTACTTCTGATAGTTCATTTTTGGTGTTCAAATATGATATTGATTTCTGAGTATTTATCTTTATCCTGCTACTTTGCTGAATTCACTTATTAAGTTGAGAATTTTTTTTCTTTATTGAGCCTATAGGGTTTCCTATGTGCCCTCTCACGTCATCTGTGAATAATGACAGTGTTACTTCCTCATTTCCAATTTGGATTCCTTTAATTTATTCTTGTCTGATTGCTGTGGCTAGGACTTCCATTACCATGTTGAATAAGAGTGGTGAAAGTGGACACCCCTGTGTTGTTCTTGATCTTAAAGGTAACATCTTTAGGTTTTGCACACTGAGTATGATGTTGACCATATATATATATATATATATATATATATATATATATATATATATATATATATAATATGGTCTTTATTATGCTGAAGTATGCTCCCTCTATTCCCACTTTGCTGAGTGGATTTTATAAAATGCTATTTCTGCACCTGTTGATATGATTATGTGATTTTTGTCTCTCATTTTGTTTATGTGGTGTATCACATTTATTGATTCATGAATATTGCACCATCCTTGCAACCCTGGGATAAATCCCATTTGATCATGATGTATGGCCTCTTTAATGTATTGCCAGATGCAGTTTTCCAATATTTTGTTGAGGATTTTATTATCTATGTTCATATCAGAGATATTGGCCTGTAACTTTCTTTGTTTCATCTTTACCTGGTTTTCAGAAAATGCTGGCCTTGTAAAAAGAATTTTGGAGTCTTCCCTCTTCTTTAATTTTTTGAATAGTTTGAGAATGTTAGGTATTAGTTCACCTTTGAATGTTTGGTAAAATTTGTCTGTGAAACGATCTGGTCCAGGGCTTTTGTGTATTGGTAGATTCTTTGTTTCCTTTTGTTTTGTTTTGTTTTTTTTTGTTCTATTACAGTTGTCCCAAATTTTCCCTTTTGCTCTGCCCTTCCCTGCCCACCCCCAGCTCCCACAGTCAATCCCCACCCTTTCGACCATATCCATGAATCATTTATAACTGTTACTTTATTAGACCCTTCCTCTTCTTTCCCACCTTATCTCCCTCACCCCGACCCTCTGGTTGATGTCAGTCTGTTCCTTGTTTCCATGCCTCTGGTTCTATTTCTTTCTTTGTTTATTTTGTTCATTAGGTTCCACTTATAGGTGAGATTATATGGTATTTGTCTTTTGCTGCCTGGCTTATTTCACTTAGCACAATATTCTTCAGTACCATCCATGCTGTTGCAAAAGGTGGGAGTTCGGTCTTTCTTTCTTCTGTTTAGTATTCCATTGTGTAAATGTATCACAGTTTTTTGATCACTCATTTCCTGATGGGCATTTAGGCTATTTCCAGCACTTGGCTATTGTAAATAATGTTGCTGTGAACTAGGGGTGCATAAGTTCTTTTGAATAGGTGTTTCAGTAGTCTTAAGGTATAATCTCAGTAGTGGAATATCTGTATCAAAAGGCAGTTTGATATTTAGTATTTGAAGAAATTCCATACTGTTTTCTACAGTGTGTCAGTAGTTTTTTCAATACTACTTCAATGTCAGTAGTTGTTATCGGTCCATTGTGGTTTTCTGGTCTTTTTTGATTTTTTTGGAAAGATTGTATGTTTCTAGAAATTTATCCATTTCATCCTGGGGGTCAATATCTTAGCATATAGTTTTTCATTTCTTACGATCCTTTGTCTTTCTGTGGTATCAATATCAATTGTTACTTCTCCCTTTCATTTCTCATTGTATTTATTTGGATCCAGTCTCTATTTTTCTTGATGAATCTGGCTAATGTTTTGTTGATTTTGTTTATCTTTTCAAATAACCATCTCCTGGATTCATTGATTCTTTGAATTTTTTTTTTAGTCTGTTTGTCACTTAATTCTGCTTTGGTCTTTATTATTTCCTTCCTTCTGCTTGCTCTGGGCTTTGTTTGTTGTTCCTCCAGTTCTTTTAGGTGTAGAGTTAGGTTGTTTACTTGACATTTTTCTATCTTCTTTAGTTAGGACTATATTGCTATGAACTTCCCTCTCAGGACAGCTTTCACTGTGTCCCATAAGTTTTGGATTGTTGTGTGTTCATTTTCATATATTTCCAAATACTTTTTGATTTGTTTATTGATCTCATTGTTAGCTCATTCATTAGTTAATAATATCTTATTCTGCCTCCATGTATTTTATTGTTTTTGACTCTTTCTTGCATTTGGTTTCAAGCTTCAAGCCATTGTGATCTGAAATGATGCTTGATATGATTTCAATTTTATTGAATTTGTTAAGGCTTGTTTTGTATCCTACCATTTGGTCTATCTTTTATAATGATCCAGGTGAATTTGAGAGGAATGTGAATTTTCCTTCTCTGGGGTGAAATGTTCTATAAATATTGACTAAATCCATTTGATCTAGAGTGTCATTCAATTCTGTAATATTTTTGTTGACTTTTTTTTTATCAGAACATCTATCATTTGTTGACAGTGGGCATTAAAATCCCCTCAATGACTCTATTACTGTCTGTCTCTTTCTTAAAGTCCTCCAATTTTCTTCATATGTTTCGGTGCTCTTTAATTAGGTCCACATATGATTACGAGAGTTATATCTTCTTGTTGAACTGCTTCCTTAAGTATTATGTAATGACCTTCTTTATCTCTAGTTATGGGCTTTGTTTTGAATTCTATTTTGTCTGATATAAGTATTGCTATCCTAGTTTTTTTTTTCCCATTCCCATTTGCTTGGAATATTTTTTCCATCCCTTTGCTTTCAGCCGGTGTATAACTTTTTGTGTGTGTGTGTGGTGTATCTTTTGTATATATATATGTCATGTTTTCTTATCTATTCAGCAACCTTATGTCCTTTGGACAATTAATCCATTTACATTGACATTTATTATTCATATGTACTTATTCATTGCCATTTTCCCCCTTTGTACTTGTGTTCTTCTCTTTTTCTATTATTTTTTTTTTCTTAAAGCAGTCCCTTTAGCATCTCTTGGAGTGCTAGCATGGTGGAGATATACTCTTGTAGTCTTCTTGTTTTTCTGGGAAGCTCTTTATTTTGCCTTCCATTTTAAATGAGAGCTTTACTGGATAACATAGTCTTGGTGGCAGGTCCTTGCTTTTTATTACTTGGAATATTTCATTTTGGTCCTTCTGGCTTGTAGTGTTTGTGTTGAGATGTTAGTTGACAGCCTTATTTGAACTCCTGGTGTATTACTAGCTGTTTCTCCATTGCTGACTTTAAACTGCCCTCTTTGTCTTTAAATTTTGCCATTTTAATTGTGACATATCTTGGAGTGGGCCTCTTTGGATTCATCCTGATTGGGACACTCTGTGCTTCCTGGACTTTGTGTGTTTTTCTCTCAGCAAGTTAACATAGTTTTCTGACATTATTTTTTCAAACATGTTTTCTAGCTCTTGCTCCTTTTCTTTTCTGTCTGGTATCCATATGTTGCATATATTGTTACATTTCATGTTGTCCCCAGGCCCCCTTAACCTGTACTCATTCTTTTTTGAATCTTTTTTCATTTTGTTGCTCTGACTGGGTGTTTTTTCTGCCTTGTCTTCCAACTTGCTGATTCGATCTTATGCTTCATCTAACCTGCTTTTAATTCCTTCAGTGCATTCTTCATGTCAGATATTGCATTTTTCATTTTCACCCAGTTCTTATTCAAGGTTTGTATGTCATTTTTCATGCTGATGTAGGTCCCAAAAGTTTTTTTGTAATTCTAAGTTCCTTGAGCATCCTTATAACCATTACTTTGAACTCCTTACCTGATAAATTGCTTGCCTCTATTTCACTTAGCTCTTTTTCTGGAGATTCCTCCTTTTCTTTTGTTACAGGGATTTTCTTTGTCTCTCCATTTGAGTTGTCTCTTTGTGTTTGCTTCTGTCTATTAGATTGATTTGCTTTGACTGTCTGTCCTGTGGAGTGGCCATCTGTGTTAATAGTCCTGTAGGACCCAGAGCTGCAGACTCCTTTTTTTCTTGATCTGTATGCTCTAGAAATGACACCTGTATGGGTTCTATTGGCTCTCCTGTTATATTTGGTTCCTGATTATTATTGGTCCATTCATTAGTACGAGCTCCCCTCTGTCTAGCTGGCTAAGAGGCTCAACGCCCACCACATGTTATATATTATTGTATAGGTGCTAGAAGAACAAAGCAAAACAACACAAAAACACCAAAACAAGCAACCCCACCTGACCACCACAGCAATATCAACCACCAGAGTGCAAGGAATAATAACGGTAAAAAGTGCAAAGTAATAATAGAGAAAGTGGAAAAATAAAAAAAATATATGAGAAGAGATAAGGAAAGAAAAGTGATTATGGGAGTAGGAAGGGGAAGAGAACTACTACTCATAATGAATTGAAAAAGGAAAACAGGGAAAAGGAACACAGAAAAGGCAAGAAAAATAATAAAAGGAGATAAAAAGAGAATAGTGGATTAATCAAAGATAAGAGAATAAGAGCTATGATAGAAAAAATAGAGCACTAAAAATAAAAGAAAAAGGAAAAAGATAAATAAAAAGGCTATTAAAAAGAAAAATTAGCCAAGATAATGAAAAAAAAAGTGGATGTGTGTCAGCACAGTTTACATCTTGCCTTTTGCTTTTTCCCTTTGGATACTTCTCTTATGTCTGAGTGTGGAGTAAGTTCATGTCAGGTGCTGTACTTGTCTGGCCCTTGGCTGCCTTTTCAAAGCTACAGGTGATCCACAGTTTGTTGCTCATTCCTCTGGGCTTGTCTGCTCCCAGGGTGGGCCAAGCTGATCTTCAAAGTTGACTTTTATCAGCACTGGGTCTAGACATGTGTCAGCAAATGTCCCAAGTCACCACAGGTTCTGCCTCTGCCTGTCTCTGCCTGCTGGCTGGCTGTCAATCTTAGACTAGTCGCAGACCTGACCGTTTCTGAGAGGGCTTTTGGCAGAAACAGGAGGCTGTGATTCCTGGATCTCCCATGGTAGGTGCCTTTCAGATTTCAGGGAAGATGATGGGTGTGTCCCCCTCTCCTGAGCCACTAGTCTGAGCCTGTCCAGGATTACTTCCCTGTACTTGGCAGGGTGGGGTCCCCAGTAGCCTTCCAAAGCCCAGATTTTGAAAGAGGAAAACAGGGAAGCTAGGTGCTGTGAGGGTGTTTCTGTGGCTCTCCCATGAGGGGGAAGCCCCCAATCTATTTCCCAGGGCAGTGTATGGATTGACTGCACCCTACCACCTGTCTCTGATGACCCCTGAGTCTGTGTATGTTACTCTCTCTTCAGCAAGGGTTAAGATGCAGGATGGGAGAAAAGAAAAAAAAATAAAACAGAACACCAAGACAGAGCAAAACTGAGAAAAAGAACAAAAAATGCTGCTGGATGGAGCAAACAGAATTTCAAAGGTTGTGGTGAGGAGATTTCCAGAGGGTGTGGGAAGTGGTGTCTCACAGGGTAAGGTGATTAATTTTCCCCTGAAAGAGGCTAGCTCTTCTCAAGAAAGATGGCTGCTGTTGAGCTTAGGTATATCCAGGCCCTGAAAATTACACAGCTGCTGCCCCAAAACTCTCCCCAGTGCCTCCCACTCCAGACTCTCCTTGTGTGACTCCAGTCCACTGCACTTTCCCCTTGCTGGGGCCCAAGGTGGGTAACCACAAACACAAAGCCTGTGCTTTGCCCCTTTAAGGGAAAAAAAGAGAGAAAAGAAAAGAGAAAAAAGAGATGGTGGGTTTTTCTCCAGCAGTTTTCATCTCTCTCTGGAGTGGAGAGCCCCCATGGTGCAGACTCCTTGATGTCATGATCTGGGTGCTCTAGGAATGTCGTTTGTGTGGGTTATTTGCGTCCTGATTTTCACTGGCCCATTCATTAGTGGAAACTTCCCCCATGTGGCTGACTAAGGGCCTCATCCCCTACCACGACCACCTCTGCCTTGAGGAGGTATCTAGGTGTGGGTTGGATCCCCCATTGGGGCACATATAGGAGGCCACCTGTCAATGCTTCTTTCTCACACTGACAGATCTCCTCCTCTCTCTCAAATTAATAGATTATATCCTGTATACATCATCTTCTTTCAAGTTTCATATCATCCTGGTGGGGTAGGGAAAGGAAGGGAAGAGTCCAGCAGCAAAACTATAACACTGGACAGTGGCAGGGTGCTCCCACCACTCCCTTCAGTGATTCTCAGCCTTGAGCTGTGGTCTCTGCAGCCAGCATAACCCCCAGCACTCCCAGCTCCTACTCCACTCCTCCTCAGCTCCTCCTCGGCTGAACCACAGCCTCCTGAGTCAGACTGTGTCCCTTTCATGGTTCCAGCAGCACCTGGGCCAGGGATTCAACAGCCCTCTCCCTGGCAAGTAATGCAGCCCCTTACCCTGGCTTCTGGCAGTGGTAGGGTGCACAGCCCTACCTGGGGTGCAGAGCACAGAGAAAAGGCGCAGCTGCTCTGTTGGCTTCTTCCTGATGAGGGTATTGTAATTTCTTCATATTGGCTCCTTCTCCAAATCTGTACAGCCAGACATGCTGGGTTGGGTGGTGGTGACGGCAACTCTACCAGGAGAGCCTGGACCACTTGCCCTGAAGTGCCCTCACAGGTTGGAAGGTACTTGTACACTTGCACACACACCCACACACTTGTCTGTGCACTCTTCCAACTACTCTGCAGACATCTTGGAACCCTCAATGTCTGTTCCCAAGAATACTTCTAACTATTGCATTCTACCACCTTTCAAAGTGGAGTAAGAGTCTTTGCACTCAACGGGCTATTTGTGGAGAGTGGTAAGAGAATTAACAAGTGTAAAACAAACAAAATACCTGACACTTACTGAGTACTTACTCTGTTCCAGTCTTTGTGTTAAGAGTTTGACATGTTTTCATTCATTCCACCCTCCTAACAGCACTAAAATTAGGTAATCTTATGAAACCCATTTTACACATAAAAGAACTGTTGGGTTTCATATCCCATGTCCCTAATGACTGTAATGTAGTGGCCTCCAGATAAGTATTTAAAATGCATTACCCCAAATCATTAACACAGTCCAGCTTACAGAATAACAAAGTTGTAACCTCTCCATCCTCAGTCCTTGTTGTTACATACTTTAGTACCATTAATATAATTTTTTTATCTTTGGTAGCTTGTCCAATACTATAGGAGCTGTATGCTTTGCTCTGAGGGTCTCTGAAGGCCACCTAAGTTAGCTACTTGATTTATAAGATATTGTCAGCCTGATGTCTTTAGAAAGTCTACTAAGTTTGTGTTGATGCTGTAAGCTGCTTTTACCACAGCATTTTTATGGCATTTCAAAAAAAAAGTAGTGTCCCTGGCTGAAGAAGCAGCATGGTGTAGTGGCTAAACTTCTCATCTTCAGACTCATACAGCCTAGAGTTCAAAATCACTCTGGCGTCTTTCCAGTTTGGCAAGCTTCTTAACCTTTCTGTACCTTAGTTTCCTAACACGAAAAGCAAATTCTTCTAGAGGTTTTAAGAGGAGGGAAAAGTCTATATGGAATAGGGATTAGGAGAACTTATTTTCCAATGCCCTCTACTGTGTGTATGTGTGCACACATGTACCTATGAATGTAAAAGTATAGACTCAGTCTCACTGTTCCAAATCTCCCTAGCCCAACTGACTACAATATAAAAAATATATCCTTTCCATTCATTTGGCCATTCTTTATAATATTCCCTTTAGAAAGTGCTAAATAATAGAATCACATAAAACTGCATTTCATATGTATCCTAATAATGAGTTCGCTCTTGACCACATTTGTTAAAATGGATATCAAATAATGATTTGCTACTTATCGTCAAATGTTAGCCAACTTTATGTCCACCTGTAGTTATCATGTAACAGTTGAACATTAATATTTATAGCTAGGTTGTAGCAATTTTACAGTACTTCACTTAAAATATGTGGTGCCTCACAGTTTGTTGGCATAAAAAATGTAACAAAACAAATGACAGCAGAACAGATTATAATGTTGTCTGATGGTTCATCTCTAAAAGAGAAACCTATTTCCAGAGTGAACATCTGCTCTTACTGTGGAGTGCAGGGCCATAGCTGAGGCTGCTATACTTTTAGCAGATGGAATTGACATGGACTAGAAATTCACAGAGCATTGGAGGCTGAAGTTTGTCAACTCACCAGACTGTTTCTTAGATCATTGTCTAGTGGCTTTGAATTTGCAGATGCCAAATGAGTACACATTGTCGTCTGAGTAAAAAGAACTTCCCACGTGTTGAATTCAACATTGTTCTTTTTGGGAGACCCATGGCTCAAATAGTTATGTTTCCTTGTATTGTATATATGGAAAGATCACAGTCCATTTGTCTGTAGATACATTTGTAAGAATTAAATGATTAAGTCATGGCTACCACATATGGAAAGATCTTATCAGGTCAGTTAACTCACTTCCTCCTAACCATGGCAGTATTGCTCCCTCAACAATCAGTCTGGCCTTTGTCCAATTTTACTTTAAAGGAAAAGCATTTGCGAAATTCCATTTCATGAAAGGTCGTTAGCCTTGTGATTGTAATACGCTTTCTTCCTCTCCTCTCCCTACCTTTTTTGGTCCATAGTTCTCTTAAGATAATGAAATCCATACCATATTAATTTGCTCAAAGATCTAAAAGTAAAATCTTATTATAATATGCCAGGGCTATGCTAAAAGAATATTGTGTGTGTTAGTAACTTTCCATTATGTTAACTTTCTATTGTACCCAGAAGTGGAAAAAAGCAGAGCCTTTTAACAATACAGCTAGTTTCTTTAACAACCACTCTTAAAGACAGTCGCTGTAGCCTGAGGGTTAAATTTAACACAATTACTCATATTTAAAAAATGACATTCAAAATGTGATTTGGGGGCTCTTAAACCTTGTAAAAAAGGGTCATTTCTATCTTTAACAGGGAAGGACAATATATTTACTATATTTGGCTTAGTACCTACTGCTGATGATGAGCTAATGGACACTAGAAATATGTAGGGGTATAGATTTAGATAAGAGAGGGTAGTGATTCATGCTTGCTTATCAAATGATGTTTCATTCAGTTATGAATAAGTCATAATAAACACGGTGCTATGATTTGTAGTTGAGAATCAATAAAAATGATAAATATGAATAGCAAAAAAATGAGCAATAACCAGAAGAGATACAGAAATTACTGTAAGTAGAAGTCTTTTCATCACTCTCTCATTATGTCTTGGAAACAAGACTTTTAACCCTTTTATTTTAAAACAATAAAAATTAAAACAAAGGTATTGGCAAAAGTGCTACCCATAACACCTTAAATATGTGTAAACCCTCCTGGAGGTAAAGAGCACTTTATATTTTTCAATAGCCACAAAATCTTGATTGACCACCTACTCTGTGGAAAGCACTATTCTAAGAACTATGGGAAGAGCTAAAGGGTATATCATTAACTCTTTCACATTTAAAATGACAGTACTCAGAACCCTGGCCAATATGCTTCCTAGTCCATATTCCTTTTATATTTTATATTTTTGACAATTCATCAAAATGTGACAATCTGAAATATTAAGGCAAGCTAAAGAGTCTACTTAACAGCCACATGATTTCAACCTAGAGAGCCAAGTAGTGGCACATATATTTGTGAAGCCCAAATGACATGTTTCAAGGCAATGGTACTCCTGTAACTCTAACTCATCCTCTAGGGCTAAGGACTAGAAGACATCAGAACTACAAAGCATACGCATGTTTCCAGATGCATATTGACCAGAGTTATCAGATCTGGGTTTGAATATGAGAAGGAATTGCATGGTTTGATGTATTTTTCAGGTGTCTATTGTACATAACTTAATGCTCTAATTCTTTGGATTATGGACTTTTTTTTCTCCCACTGGGTACATGGTCTTTTAGTAATGTGTAAATGGTCAAAATTATTGAGACACGAAGTTTGGAATGTTGAAGACTTTGGCATTGTTCATGTGTGTGTATTAAAATTCTTTTGAATAGAAAACATCTGGCTTCTTCAAAGAGTTCTTTTTATTCATGTTTTATATTTATAATTCTAGCGGAAACAAAAGCTCCAACCTGCCTTGCATTTCCTATTTTGAAAGTGACCCCAGGCTTTCCCTCTCTTACATGGAGTGTGTGTGTGTGTGTGTGTGTGTGTGTGTGAAGCATCTGGGAGTCAATTAACAATGTCTGGGGAAGAGCTCAGTGCATAAGAGCAACATATAGGAGGATAAGTCCTAGTTTTCTTATTAAAGGTTTGAGCAAAAAGGAAAAAGGACTCATGGACATGGACAACACTGTGGTGATTTCTGGGGGGTGGTTGGTGGTATAATGGGACTAAATAGTAAAGTAAAAAATACAATAAAAAAAAGAATGGTAGAGCTAATCAGTAAAGGTTACAGCTAAGACACAGGTACTTCCTGTGAACCAGGATTTAATTTCTTAACATGAATTATCTCACCATAATTCTGTGATTTAGGTAATATTATTGCTCCCATTTTGCATTTGAGACAATGGAGGACCAGAGATATAAGATAACTTGCCTTCTAACTCACAGTCCTAAACTGCAAAGCTGGGTGTCATACTCAAGTAGTGTGACTTCATAGCCCAAGAAAGTAACCACTTCATGAAACTGTCCCACCACTGGGATGGACCTGAACATGGTATGGCCTAGTCTTTGGTATTTTAAAAACTTCTCCCACAGGAATTCTGATGAGCTTCCAGGGTTTAGATTCTCTGTCTGAAAGCAAGCTGACCTCACTTTTTTGATAAAGAGCCAGTGCTCAGGTATGAGGGGGAAAGGGAGGCAGACAGCAGAGATGCTCATGAGTCGTTGGTGATAAATACATATCATATGGTCAAAATGATTCCCACTGCCTCCCAGTGAGGGAAGAAGACACTTTGTGTATGAAATGTACTGTTTATTTTCTTGTGCAGTGGTTTCAGCTCAAATTAAATGTTTCACATTAGGCAAGAAACTAATAACAAATGATCTCCTCCCACAGTGGTGTAGTAACAAATATGTAGTAATTTGAGAGCTGGAAAGAAAATTATTACTCCCAAAGATGCAATAAATATATGATATGTTTAGAAAGTCCTTTGATGAAATGAACACTGAAGGTACTCCTAGCAGTACTTCTGCCTAAGGAAAAAAAAACATAGTCAAAAAAGAAGAAGAAACCTTTAAAATGCTGTTTGACCTGTCAACATTTTTTAAAGATATAATACCTTAAGGACACAACTTAGAAGTAGAATCTTCAGTGAAGCAAAAACTCATTCCTTCTTCACATCATAGGGGAGGAAACTGGTAAGAACAACCAGGCATAACATTTTGCAGTTTAAAAGTAACTTAGTAAGATAGGTTCCTTCTGCCCCTACCTTTTAATTTTGATTGGTCTATGAAAACGGTAATGGACAAACATGTGATTTCCTTCAGTGATGTACCGTGATGCATGCCTGCAAAACCCATTTTCTTCTACTCTTTCAGCACTCACAGTATTCAGGGAGGTCTGCTATTTGTCCTCTCTCTGCTAGGCTCCTTGTTTTAAGGACTCCAAGGAAATCAGTCTCATCCCTATATCCACTTGTCGCTGACCCTGATCTAAAGCATTAGCAGAGGCAAGAAAGAAGTTCAAGGCCAGGGATATCAGCTCCTGCTAGTGTTCACTCCCTAGAGAGAGTCCAAGGTCAGGTCTTTGCAAAGGGACTTGTCGGCTTAATGCTTGTTGTAGCCAGTATTTCTTCCTCTGCCTGGAGCCTAGTAGGCAGACGACTGAAATGAAAGGCAGCAGCACCGTGTGTTGAGATTAGACTTTCACCCTATCTACTTTTTTGAAATATGAAAATATGAAAGAAGTCACCAAAATGTACAGTGAGGTTTGATGCACTATATACCCATCCTTTCCAAATATTGTCATCTTACATATCTGTAGTACAATATCAAAACCATTAAAGTGACATTAGTACAATTCACAGAGCTTATTCAGATTTCACCAGTTACAGATACACTTCTTTGTGTGTGCTAGTGTGTGTATCGTTTTACGCAACTTTATCACATGTGTAGCTGTCTTGATTACTGTAGCTATGTAGTAGGACTTAAGAGTAGGAAGAATAATTTCTCCCTTGCTTTTTCAAAGAAAAAATTCTCCATTTATTTTTCTACCCCCTTTCTTATTATATTCTCATTTCAATCAAGGATACACTCATGAGCATCATTTCCTACCCCCAAATAGGCTATTTCTAAGAGTTCATTCTACCTAGTCTAAATGGAGCCAGTACCTTCTGGGAGTGTACAGAGGATCCAACTCACTCTGGTGGACTGCCAGGTGCAGAGCTTAGATTTTCCTTGGGGAAGAGAATGAGGAAATTGGAGGATATATTCGGTTTGCTTTACTACTAATTCTTTAGACATGCACCCCTAAACATCTCAGCCCAGAGACATCACCAAGAAAAGTTGTCTGATTATTGCCTCCGTGGTATGGGGAAGCTGAAGACTATAGGAGTTAAACCATTGGCAAGAACCGTAATCTATTATCAGTTTAATATAATCATCCTAAAGTATTTAGGAGTCAGTGTACTGATGTCTGCAACTCACTTTGAAATATATCTAAACATAAGAGATATTAACAAAGTAATACAGATTGGACAGATCTGTGATAAAATGGACATAAAGGTTAATTGTAAAATCTGGGTGGTGAATATATGAGTGTTCACTATACAATTCCTTAAGTTTTTCTGCATGTTTGAAAATTTTCATAATAAAAGATGAGTACAAGAAAAATCAGAGAGATGAAAATTAAAACCACAATGAGATACTGCTTCTCACCAGTCAGAATGTTTATCATAAACAAATTGACAAACAACAAGTGCTGGCAAGGATGTGGAGAAAAGGGAACTCTAGTGCACTGTCTGTGGGAATGCAGACCAGTGCAGCCACTGTGGAAAACAGTATGGGATTTCCTTAAAAGAGTAAAAATGGAACTGTCCTTTGACCCAGCAAATCCACTGCTGGGATTATACCCTAAGAATTCTGAAACACCAATTCAAAAGAACCTATGCACCCCAGTGTTCATAGCTGCACAATTTACAATAACCAAGAATTAGAAGCAAGCTAAGTGCCCAACAGTAAATGAGTGGATCAAAAAACTATGGTACATTTACACAGTGGAAGAAAGAAAGAAAGAAAGAAAGAAAGAAAGAAAGAAAGAAAGAAAGAAA